>CAEFZX010019683.1:0-133511 GCA_903066825.1 Alfaro cultratus | reverse complement strand
TATAAATTGAAGTATTGGACAAAAGTAATCACACAAAAAATCTAAAGATAAATGTCAAAAAATAAATACTTCAATTCAAATATGCATATTTATCTGGACTTTATCTCATTTAGTTGCTTTTCTTCTTTAGTAGTTAATTTATTTATTACAACCAAAAAGCACATCTTCACTCACCATTTCACAAAACTCAAACACAAGCAGGAAGGGAATGGCCTCAACGCACTGTCCGAGGCACTGGAGGATGTTTGGATGCTGCAGCACTCTGAAAAAAACAACCAAACAAAAAGGATAAAAAAGTCTCATTAATAAGAAAAGAAAGAAAGAAGCTGTACAGCTTTATTTTGTGTTTTTAAATGTGACAAAATATCATGCAATGTGTGAAAGAAAAGGCAGAGGGTGCTGCCAACACTGGTATTACTGTTCAAATATGGACAAAAAGACAACATAATCAGTATTTGGTATTTAAAATTAAAACTGATGATAATTTGTCATGATTACTCATTGAGTTTATAATAACAGTGCATTTACTGAAATTTCTTGCATATACTTTCCATGTGATTATATATTTTTTTAAAAAGGGTCTAATCTTGTGATTTAAAAATTACTTCAAGAATTCAGTAGCAAAATGTCATATTTATGAAAAATCAATCAATCAATTTTCAAGGGACATGTATGATTATCTTTAGACTCTAAAGAATTATCTTACTCGGTCTCTAAGGCTAGAATCTTTAGTAGAAGCACGTCTGGCATGAATAGAAGATCTTTGAGTATGGAGGAGTTTGTTGAAGTAGCAGCTTCCTCTGTTTTGATATAACTTGTTCATGATTTGGCATTATTATTTTTTAGCTTAGATTAAAGCTAAGAAATAGTGATGAATACTTAAAAGAAAGAGGTTTGTTTAATTTCATAAATCTTCAATTTGTTTTAAACATCGCAGATTATTTTTTAGATGAAGTGAACATACTGTACTAAACTTGCTTTTTGTTGATCAACATGTTTGTGTGATCACTTTGAATAAAAATGACAAAAAACAAATACAAAACCATTTGCACATAAAAAAAGAGCCAAAAAACAACAAAAATGCATTTTGTTTAAAATAACTACTTCGCTCATTTACCTGTATGGATCCCCCTGCTGCAAAAAGTCATTCTGCTCCTTAGCGCTGGCATTTGCTTTCAACTCCTTTACCACCACTCTGGCTCCCCCAGGGTCTGTGTATATTTCACTCAACAGGACCTGACAGCAAATAAACACAAGCTAAATAATTATGTGTCCTGTGAAACGAGCAAACATCAACTGAGAACATCTAAATTTTATTTCCTGTATTACCCAACTCCCTACCAAATATATTAATCACCAATTAGCATGAAAAATGCTGCCTGCACAAAAATAAGAAAAACAGCAGCATAAAATGCTAAGGTCAAACTAAAAAAAAAAATAAATAAATAAACATCTTACCTGACCAAACCAGCCATTTCCAATCTCCTGGATGTAACTCAAACTCTGGCGTCCTACTTTGAAACCACTTGATGATTCTGAAACACCAAATAAAAACCAAATCAAAACTGACTGTACACAGGTTTTGCTTGTTGTACTTAAAAACTCTCATGTAAATCTGTTGAGAAATGTGTTTTCAAAAGGGTTGACAAAGTTTAAGAAGGGGTAATGTAAAGAATTTGACCCTGCTTTGTCAGTGTTTGTTTTAGTTTATTGCTAATTGATTAACTGCTAATTGGACCTGTAATGCTGGCCAGGGGCTGCAGATGTGGGGGTCCTGGCAGTAGCACAGGAGACACAGCAAGGGTGTAAACCTCAGCTGGAGACTGCATAGAAGGTGTGTCCTCTGCTGGCGGAGTGAAGTCGATCTCATCATCAAAGTGGTCCTCAAACTCCTGCGTCAACAAAAAGGAGAAATTAAATGTTTGACATAAGATTTTTCAATGCATCACAAACGCACAGTTAACATCGTTGCCAACAAATGACAGTTAATTCACAAACATTGTAGTCGTCATGTTAAGTCTGCACTGGAGCAGGAGGAATTATGCTCTTCTGACAACCTGCCAGCCGCCTCTCTCACCTTGAAGTCGATCTCTCTTTCCTTGCAGCAGGTCACACAGTTTACTAGCACCACCACCAGAGCCACCAACACAACTAATGACACGATCAAGGGCAGGTAGAGAGACACGGGCAAAGTGTCCCCTGTGTGTCCATCTGAAATGACAAAAATGGATAAAAGAAATGAAAAAAATAAATAAATTTTCGGCTGTATAAAAAAATCAAAACTGAGAGCATCTAACAGCAGTTTTCATCTAAATCTATCCACAACAAAGGTGTGCTTAAGAGAAACAAAAATAGACTGATCATCTGATCATGAAACTCCCACAGCTTAGCCACCCTATTACACGTAAAAAGGCAATGTCAAACCAAAACACTGTGCAATGCTACATATTTATATTTCTAAGTGCACATTATCCACAAACATCAGAACTGTCAAGCTTTTGGTCCTGACCATCCAGCTTCTAGTTCAGAGACATTCGGAGAGACAGTTGTGGGGGTGTCCACAGGCCCATCAGCAGCTGATGGTGCAGCAGCGGTGACAGCAGGTGTGGGGTTTCTCGAGCGAGGATGCTGCTGGCCTAGCAATTCGACTGGCAGCTTTAACAACAGCCTTTCAGCCCACCCGCTGCACTTCTCAGCCTCTAGACTGAAGCCGGCCCACATCACAAAACTCAGCTTTCCATTTTAGCACAACTGGTAAAAGAAATTTCCACATATATACACAGCAGAGAATCTCAAAATACAACAAAAACCCCGTTTTATGATATATGCCTTTGCAGTATTTAAAGTGAATGTTGTATGTTTACCTACATCTCTGCACATAGAATTTATGTATTTAATTTTAAAGTTTTTGGTGTACTGATAGACCAACACAAAGTAGGGTAGCTAAAGAATGAATATTTTCATGAATGGAAAACTGTTTAGAACAGACCCATCCTTTCACATGTTTGCTACATCCCATGTCTACAGAACATGGGATTTTAATGTGGCTACATCATGTATTTTTATTTATTTTTTTAATTTTTGATTGGTCATGTGTAATATTCTAATGTTCTAAGAAGCTGGAACTGGGATTGTTACCCAAAACAAATAATCCTCATGAATCACAGACAAGTGCATGCTTGTATATGACAGTTTCACTTTTTCAACAGCATTACTGCAAAGAATTACCATTTCAATGATATCTTTACTAGACTCAAACAACTTCACCATAATGAAAAGCAGGTCAGCTAGAACATTAAACCAGAACATTTCTTTTCCATCTGCATAGGAATTATTGGATTATACTTCCAACTGAACCTGTTGAATAAGACTGCAAAATGGACACTGTGTGAATACTGGATGGTAAAAACAAATACATACAATTGTTAAATGGCTATTTAATGTCACAAAGGGTTACATTCAAAACAACCTAGTGGAAAAATTGCCTTAATTGGAGGAAAGGTTTCAGTGCAAACACCCTGTTGTGTCTTCCAGCACAGCAACAAGTGATAAGGAAGTTCAGGACCCCCAGAGATGCTACAGCAGCAGTCAACAGGAGCCGGGTCGCTGCCCCTCCACATGGGATCAGTTCTTCTTTATTAGGTTTTATTTGAGTCATGGGTTTCTATCATGACTTGGCGGAGTTCTCAGGCAAGGCGGTTTTTCTAGGACCAACACAGTAGGGAGATGTCATGTCTTATTTCAGCTGTACTGCATATTTCAGCAGTGATTCTCACAGAGGAGAAGCTGACCCATTTTTTTTAAACAGACTTTTTTGTACTGGTGGGAAAAAAAAAAAAGAAACGATGTCTACAGAGAGCAGCAAACTGCACTGTCTGGCTGGTTCAGGATTTGTCAGTCTGGGATCATCTACATAAATCAAAAGCAAAGCCCGGGTACCAGAGTTAGCCGGGTCATTCCTTTCAAGAAATAATTTTCACCAAGTTGTGTTCAGTTACTTTTCCAAATATTTTTCATGATTCTGTGGTTCAGAAAAAATATTAAATAAAGTGAATGACAGAAACTTGGTTGGCTTGGAGTGATGTCAACATCAATTTGACTCTGACCCATCCAAATCCCTGGCAGCAATATAACAGACAGACAGACCTGTACTGAAACAAGCCTCCCTGACTGACTGGTGATCAAGCAACAAGGTAACCAGGCAGTGAAGGAATACAGCCAACATTCCCTATAGTAAACATGCCAGCATGAGCTGGCTTCACACCAAAAAGAGGCACAAAAATCTAACTGTACTTTTACTTTACAATATAAGGACCCAAACATGTCACTAAGGCAATATATTTGCTAATGAATACCTAAGTCTTTTTAATAATTTTTAGTGTATCCACATCCATGTTCTTCAGCTAAATTCAAACTGTAACAATGAAGAATTATGGACTTGTACCGTTTAATTTATGCACTGGTTGATGTAGGCCAAACAGGAGTGGCAAGGGCAGGTTGTGGATTATAAAACCATAAGCAACGGGCTCATAATGCAGCCTTTCTTTCCTGTATGCTACATTATAAGTGAGCAAACAACACTGCTGCTAATCATTGATAGGGGCTGATAAGATTAGAAAATCTTGCAGTTACACATTACAGATCCACCGTTTAACATTTTCACATTTAGATTTTTTTTAATGCAGTATTCTGAGAAACCAGAGAGAAGCGGACCAAAGAAAAATTACTGATGTAATTCAGAAAACACTGAAATTACTTCCTAAAACTAGACTCATGGGATTCTGAGGATGACCTGTGATTTTCAATCTACTGTATTTGACTTATCTTTTTACAAATCACTATAAAATCTGCAAAAGTTTACAGGTTTTGGATAGAATGTAACTTGAAAAGGAGTGTCACGATGCAAGCAAATTAACACATGAAGAGATAGCAAAACATGTATTTCATAAATAATTTAATTGACAACAGTCATATGATCTCACTCATCAAAAGACATGTGATGCAGGTAAACTATGTCAGTGCTATAAAAATTTAAGTGATCATTCTGGTAACAGTTTTGCCAGGCTGGTAGGCAATCATCAACTCAACTCTGCAATAAATCTAGAAAAATGTGTCAAGATATAGGAACATGGGATTGTTTAATAGTGCACAAAAAAAATGAAAGTGCAAACTAGAATGATTTTGGATGACTAAGGTCTAAATTTAGTTAAAAGTTTTTAATTTTCAGAATTTTCAGTTAAATGGTGCTACTTAAACAAATCAGTATCATCATAAATACACTGATCATTTTTATTAATATGTTGTCTAAATTCACTAAGTTTGAAGCCAATGAACATCAACACAGAATGACTTTCCTCTATTTTGATGCCATTACTAACCTTTGCTAAAGCTGTGTATAGTTGTTTGTATTTGGGTCTTTCTACCTTCAGTTTTGTGTTCAGTTGGTGAAATGTAAGCTCAGTCCACTAGAGACCAGCTGACCGTGGAATATTCCACTTCTTCACCTTTGAAAATAACCATTTTGCTTTCACAGTATGCTTAGTTTGCACCATAATTCAACTGTATAATAAAACACCCAATAATTAGAGTGATGGGTTACCATCTTCATATTATTGTGCAATTCAAGGGCAAGGCAAAACACACAAACTGTGATCAAACTGTGCTGTCTCCTCAAAAATAGCTTTTTATCTGCAATTGTAAAAAGCAGCTTCAAAGGTTTTTTACATTTCAAGTACAAATAAGCATATAATTCACTACCTAATATAATTTTATTCCAGTTTAACATTGCAAAGCTCATCTGTAAAGTCTAAGCTGCCAAAACGGTGTTAAGATGAGAAGATTTTTTTTAAAGAACAAACCAAAAAGTCTGTTAATGTTTTAAAACTCATATGGGACTCATATACTGGTGCGACACATTACTGAATACTTCATTAGCCCACAAAAGGTCCAGATCGGATCTAAAATTTAAAATAATTTATGTATTTATTTCATATATGCTGTAATATCTGGTTTGTAAGAAAATGTTAGCAGGATGTATTTTGTTTCAACACAGACTGATGTCTTAAGGATGAAGATAATACAATCTACAGTACTAATGAAATCTCTTGAGCAACCACTACAAATCATTTAAAACACCATAGCTGTGTTAAATTTCAACCTTATTTGCTCTCTCACGTTGACTTGAATGTGTGACAAACTGCTATTGAAATGTTAACATACTGGACATGATTTGTACTAGCAACTAAGAATTTCCCTCACAATAAAGCGACTTGCTGTTAAATAGGTAACAGAGGTAAATATAATCAATTATAAAGAGTGCTTTCCCTTAGGGGGGGAGATTTGTTTATGATTAGCTTCTCAGGTGGTCAGTTAGCCGGGTCGTGACTTTCACTTGATTGTGTCGTTCTTGTAATTTTGTTTAAATATTCACGGGTTTGTTCAGCCAGCGAATAAAATGGGTTCTCTTTTAAACTATTACCCGCACAATGCCTAACAATCTTCACAAATTACAAGAGAACAGTTATGCTGGCGTTAGCTTTCTAGTTGATCATTAGCAGCAGGTACCCATTCCAGAAAATGCTAGCTGGCAGACGTGTTTACGTATAAACACAAAGTAAACAGAACCATATACCATTTATTTGTTAATAAACTCGTCTTCAGGTGCCTTACCTGTTTTGCGAGTTTCCCGAATAGGGAAAGCTTCAGAGAACCAACATCCAGACAGAAAAATCCAGGTAGCCAGCAATAACACAGACCCATGGCGTCTCTCCATCATCCAAGTTTAGCCAACGAAATGTTAGCCAACTGAAACTGTCCTAAATAAACGGCTGATATAATACCGAATTACGTGATTTAAACATTGATTACCAATTTACTGTCAGTGTAAGCTACACATAAGAGCACATTTTGGGGCTGTGTTAGCCAGATGCTACTCGCCGGGCTAACTAGCTTGAGCTAGCATGTCGAGGCTAGGAGTTTCAGCTGACGACAGCAAACGCAACTCCGACATGAAGCGTTCCGTTGTCCATAGAGACCAAAAACAGCGGCCACCTTTCGCGAACTGTCATATTTGATGAAAACGTCCAAGCGTCATTTACACAAACATTATCTCAGAAAAATTAAATCAACAGTCCCTCGGTATCATGAAACACCTCTCCCCCAAAGCGCCATGTTCCTGTACATCACAAAATAGGGGCGTAAAAATCCATATGACTGGCAGTTGCATACACCAATCAAAACGAAGAATGCCTTTAGCTTGTACTTGCATGGCCAATCAGCGTGCAGTTTTCTTGTCAGTCAAGTGAATTCACTGATTTGTATCAAAGCAGAGGAAAGCCTTTTACTCCCAGTCACTTGGCTGACGTGAGTCACTCAATGGAAGAAGGCATATCAGCATAACATGTTCATTTCTGGATTTATGACCAACTATAAATAAATAACTGGTTTTATTTAGTTACATATGTGACAAATTGAGGCTGTTTTGTTTACAATCTAACAGATTTCCCTGTTAACATATCAATATTCTTATATTTCAAAAACTCTCACTGGTATTTCACTTATGAAAAATCTAGTCTGCCATACAAAAAACATTCTAATATTTTAAATGTTAAATGCTGTTGATACTCATATTATCCAAGCTTCTTCAAAGAGATGTAGATGCTGATGGCAGAATTTCCTGTAGTGGTCTGTCTTGCAGTGAATCTAAATGGTCTTTGACTGAAGACACTGTTGTTAGTTGGTGGTGGTAATGAAGATCAAATAACAGTTTGTCACCCGCCAACAAACTCAAGAAGAAGAATAGGACGCCATTGTTGTATAACAGCCTCATGAAAAGGATCTTCAGGGTTGTCTGTAATGTTCTACATTTTATGAAGAATCCTTTTTTTCACATCATCCCCAGAGCAGTTTCCAGGACACAGCCAATCTTCTTTATGAGCTAGTTTTGCTTTTTTAAAACTCTGCTGCTGCTACCCCAGCAGATAATGGCAGAAGAGCAAGAAAAGAAAGCCCTAACCCTTATAGATGAAATCCAGCATCTTGTTGCACACACCAAAGGACTTGTATTATCTTTGTCAAATCTGCCCCTTATAAAAACATGTATATAAGATAGCCATCGTTAAAGAAAGCCACAGAGTGGTCCCATTTTTAGCTTGCCACAATTAATATGGGTAACACTTCAAACAGATGGAAAAACTCAACATACAAAACAGTATTTGAGTTGGAAAACTATACAGGGCATGACTGTGAACACATCATCTCTTTAGTGAAACATGGTGATGGCAGTATCATGTTCAGGGAATAAAATTCTTTACCATGGACAAAGAAGATGCAAGTCAGAGTTGATGGGACAATGGATGGAGGTATGACAGGGAATCCCATAAGAAAATGTGCACCACTTTTTTCCAGCTTTTTATGGCAAAAGGTTTTGAAAGTTGTGTGTGACATTCTCAGTTATGCAACATTTTATGTTGGTCTGTCAGATGAAGTCCAAATAACATTCTAGTTTGTGAATTCAACAGGACAAAATGTGAAAGAGATCAAGGGGAATGAGTATTTTTGCAAGGCATTCTATATGATTATGATTTGATATGCCAATTTAAAAAGAGAAACCAATTCTTTTTCATTTAACTGTTTTTAAATTGAGATGTGTATGTTTTGATATCTAGTAATACTCAAGAAGCAAATTGTTCTGACAGTTCATATAAAATATTTTGTCTACAGAAATATGCAACATTTTGTGAATATATGTTTGTAATATTTATCTTTATGTAACTTTTTTGCAACATTAAAGTGAGCAAGAGCAATCTAAAACATTTTACAGTACAATAACCTGCATTTGCCTTAATCAGATCACAAAGCTATTTTTTTTTTCTTAAACCAGTGTTTCTGATATGCCTGCAGGTTTACAAACCAGTAGGCCTATGAATGACAAAATTATCTGCTCTGATTAACTGATGAAGGAGGAGGAGGCAATGCGTGGCATACAGGGAATCTTTCTGGGATTGAGGACAGAGACGTCAGGTTGCTTCTTACACTCTAGATCACGAATCCACAACAGAGTGTCAGGGACTTGGGCACAAAGCGAGCAAGGCAGAGATCCACAACATCATCTGCTCGGAAAGTGAAAACATCACCCACAGCACGGTGAGCGTCTTTTTGTTTCTTTGTACATAATTGTATGGTGATGCCATTGGGTTATTTCTTTGGCTTTGTATCTTTTGAAAAAATTTTTGTTTTGCTATAAGGAAGAAATTACAGAATGTGAAACCCTATTTTTGATTTCTTGTTTATTTTAGAAACTTTCTATGTTCGCTAAAATTTTCTGAATATAGGCTGATAAGCTTAAAATTAAAGTCCAGCTTCTTCTGTCTGGCAAATTTTGCTACAATATTTATGTTTCTAACTAGTGGTATTCTTCTCATGAAAACTATACACTAAGTGCTAACCAGTGTCTTATTTTACACTACAGTGAATGAGCAATTATAGTATATAGCTTAATTCCAGCTGATTTTATCTCACATGAACCGCTACCTGACATAAAAAGACCACCAGATTCTGTTTCTGTCACCTTGTGTTTCTTCCATTCATGTGTTTCTGTCTCCCTAAGGTAGCCCCAGAGAAACATGGCATTTGCTGGGATGTTGCGTGAAGAGGACGTCAAAGCTGCAGTCCAAGCTTGTCAAGGTGAGTCAGATAATATGAACAAATGTGCTTGCAAGAAAAGAGAAGAAAAATCCTCTTTAATTTAAGGAAATATACAAATATGTACACTCAGACACGGCTAACACTCCTGAGGGGAAGCATTGCACTGTGTTGTTCACAAGAGAGTGAGGGCAGGGATCCTGCTGGTTACCAGGCAAACACACGGCAGGAGACTGGTTGCCAACCAGATACCAAAGGGTTTTCATCAGACATCCCTAACATAGCTGACCCAATAGCACAAGCTATAAAGCTCCTCGCATGCCGAGACATTTAATTATTTATCTTTAGCAATTATGTTTGCATGACAAGGCATGCAAAGCTCTGTTGGTGCATGGTTCTTGCTATTTTTATGCTTTGCAGGTCAAGAAAATATGAGCAAGTTTTACAAAGTAAAATAATCATGGCTATGAAATGGTTGCACTAGAGGATGTGACACAATAAATTAATTCATTATTTTAGACATCCTCTTCAGTGTGAATCTTTTGAGTTATTTCAGGGTGTCTTCTTGCAAAAACCTCCATAAGTTGAGAACTTTTGGCATTTAAGTTTGCATTAAAACCTGAGGCAATATTTGTTTTCCTTGTGCCGTTTACAAAGCATAGGAGCAAAGCCTACAATGAGCTTCAGGGTGTATATTGGTAAATGTCATTGGCAGAAGAATGAAAGTCATCTGAGCGAATGAGTAAATGTGACGTCTCTATTCAAACCCCAACTATTCATTCTTTAATGCCATTCAGCGATTGACCACTCACTCACTCACTCACTCACTCACTCACTCACTCACTCACTCACTCACTCACTCACTCACTCACTCACTCACTCATGTGTCTGTTTCTTGTGGTTGCTCCACTTCATGTTCTGTCTCCTCTCTCTCTTTTTGCCCGACCAATGTTCTGTAGCTCCAGGCACGTTTGACTTCAAGTTATTCTTTGCACGAGTGGGACTTACTGGCTTGTCTGAGGCAGACAGGAAGAAAGTGTTTACTGTCCTGGACCAAGACAAGAGCGGATTCATTGAGGAAGAGGAGCTGAAGTAAGGACAGAGAAACATAAACATAAACCACATTTTGGGCCCCAAAGATATTGTAAATCAAACATTTTTAAGGCATGTTTTACGCATAAAGATAAGGTTTAGGAATAGGGTAGGAAATTACGACTATTAATTTATGTATTTATTCTTATTGTGTGGTTCTCTTTTAGATTGTTCCTGCAGAACTTCTGTCCAGCTGCCAGAGAGCTCACAGTGGCTGAAACGAAGGCTTTGATGGCAGCAGGGGATAAAGACAGTGATGGCAAAATTGGGATAGACGGTAACAAATATTAAAAAAGTGATGCAAAAACAGAAGAATACACTGTAGTAAACTAACGTCTGTCCTCTTGTTTCCTCCCTGTAGAGTTCTGCGATCTATTGAACTGAAGATGAAAATACTCAAATCATGAATTTGGAATTCTTCACTCTTCATTGGCTGATGAACAAAAGGACCAAATTCTGTACCTGCCTGCTAGTTTCTTATTTGCTTTGTTAACACATGAAAAAGATTGAAAAGACCTAACGTGGATGTCTGCATTGAATCAATCTGGTCTTCTGAATGAAATAAAAAATGGATTTCAGGTGTTCTAGCACTGTCTCCTGTTGTTTCCCCCCCCTTATCTCATTGAAGTTATTTTAAGATGTGGTCAAATGATCTCAGGTCTTCTTAATCGTCCCCAAAAGGTTCAGATACATAGACCTTTTTACACTGACACCTCTCAACTAAACTCAGTTAAATGTTTCATACATCACATAATGGGCTGCACAGTGGCTCAGTTGGTAGCACTGTTGCCTTGCAGCAGGAAGGTCCTGGGTTCGATTTCCCGGCCCGGAGTCTTTCTGGACGGAGTTTGCATGTTCTCCCTGTGCATGCGAGGGTTCTCTCTGGGTACTCCGGCTTCCTCCCACAGTCCAAAAACATGACTGTCAGGTTAATTGGTCTCTTTAAATTCTCCCTAGGTTTGAGTGTTTGTGTGCATGGTTGTTTGTCCTGTCTGTCTCTGTGTTGCCCTGTGACAGGGCAACACCCTGTCCAGGGTGTACCCCGCCTCTTAGCACCAGCACCCCTCCCGACTCCACTAGGGTCACGTGTGTTAGAAAATGGATGGATGGATAAGTCACATAATTAGTAAACAATCAACCTGTGTTATATTTTAATATCAATATAAATCCAGTGGCGACAGTGGTAGGAGTTTGCTCTGCACTCAGTGGATCGCTGGTTCAATTCCTCACCCTTGTTGTTTGTGTCTTTGGGCCAGGCGCTTTACTCGCCCTGCCTGCTGGGGTTGGTCAGAAGGGCTGATGGTGCAAAATGGCAGCCTTGCTTCTGTCAGACTTCGCCAGGGTAGCTGTGGCAACAGGCCAGTAGCTTCCCATCATCAGCATGTGCTCTTTGAGGTCACAAAATATTATAAATAATTCTAAATAAAATCAAGCTAGTTAAGGACACAAACGCATCATGCAGAAATATTATCTGAGATGGGACGTCAACACTGCACACCATGGCAGTATCATTCTGTGAGGATGTTTCATCAGCAGAGAAGCTGATCAAACTTAAAGATAGATGAAAGAAAACCTCTTGACTTGAAAATGAAATGTAAGTACATCCTGTACAGCCAGAGTAACAATGGGATGGTTTATGGTAGGCCTATGAATGACCTGGTTTTCATGTTAGGATTGTCCAGTTAAAGACCAGCCCCAATTATAATAAAAAAAAAAAATCTACAGTGATACGGTCTTAAATCAGTTTGATTGACTTTGAGCTATTGTCAAAAAACAAAAAGAAAGTCGGCAAAAACAAAACAAGGTGGGATGAATGGACTTCTTTTGTAAAAAAAAAAGTTTATAATAATTTGAAGCAAGCTCAGCATTGAAGCAGATGACATACATCAGGCATTCCTTGCACAAATAGTAATGAAATAGTGACAAAAGGATGCAGACATTAGCAAGGCAATTATATGTATACAATTTTATTCATGTCTTGCATTTAATTGCAAGAGCATCTTCTTGAATTGTCCCGATTCTCATATTAGGGCTTATACTTCTGTCTGGAGAGTGACTCTCAAATTACTGCTGAGTCTGGGCGAAATATTCATCAGTATCAGAAATATCTAGAAATATCTAGACTACATATTACTTAGGCGCAGATGGCTGACAACTAAATTAACAGAAGATATGAAAATGTGATTTGTCATCAAATTGTCACCTTGTTAATACACAAACCCATTTGGGATGCAAAAAATAGTCCAGATGATTGGCAGATTGCCTACTAAGGACAGAGATCTGGTGGTACAGACCTCAAAGTCCTGTTCCGGTTTAGACATGTTGCTGGTACATTTGAAATGTGACCCTGCCAGTGGAGGTTCAGTGAAACTCATGTAAAGATACTGTATCCTTTACTTTGGACACATGATTACATTTAGGCCTGGAGGCATAGGCCAAGTGACGTGATCAGAAACTGTATTACTTCATATAAAAGATTAAAAGTGAAAAAAATAAATAAAAAAATGTATGACTTACACAGCTTGTAATAACTTGAAATAAAATACACTGAATGACAATGACACATAAACTTCACTGCTTATTAGTGAAATGTAGAAGAATCTGTCTGGTACAAGGATGGTCCAATAAAAATCACACCTCATCATAAGAAAAACAAAACTCCTTTTGAGAGCTCTGAACGACATGTTCATGTGGGAAGCAAATTCTGCCTGTGGTCTTAAATAATTATTTTGTCTCTATAGTAATCACGAAATTGAACACCAAGTGGCTGCAGGTACTTGGTGTTCACTTCTCATCATAGCCTAGGATAAAGTGTCTGACCGTGCCCTGCACTCTTACATATGCACATTTATAGTACTTCAATATTAAAATCAACATTTTAAATATTGGTTGTAAATCATAATACGATTGCAACACGTGTCATGAAATCGACGAGCTTCGGGCCTGCTCGAGTTTCCACATGTCTAGCTATAGGCCTGAGCACACATGGTAGCATCCTCATTTGTTCACCTAAAAATAGTTCCAGACTACTAGACACATTTTTTCGAAACCCATGCATCTTGGTACCTGATACTGAGACTCAAACGTCTGTAAATGGTGTTGCTCAACGATATATAAGAGAGGGGGGAAAGAGGCTTTTGGCATTCACTCGAGTCCGCCTTGGTTTTCACTCGCCTCACTGCAGAGCAAAGGTGAGTGGGAAGTGCACCTTTCTAAAAGCTACCCCGACTTCTGCAGATCACACTGCGGGTTGAAACGGATTCAGAGGAGGGGGATCTTTGTGGACTACCAGCTGTAGGGAGAAATGGAACCAACCTAGGCAGCAAATACATGGACCTCAGGACATTTCAGTTAACACCAAAGTTGGCCAAATCGGGCCTTTTCACTTCAGAGGATCAACGTTTTTTGGAAGAATGCTGGTTGGCTAGAGCTAGACTGACTCATGTTTTTGCAGCAGCGAATGTTTTCAGCTGGCTTTTTAAAAAAATGTTTGATAGATATTCATGCCTGTGTGATCTGGTCTCCTGGTGAGAGCATCGTTTCTTAAGTGTGGTCACAGTTAAACGCTTTGGACTGAATAGTCAATAGGCTCCTGTGAGGAAACATCCTGAGGCAAAGGGAAGCTGTTTAGCCAGTAGCAAACATAGATGCTTATGATGTTTCAAAAGTTTGTAAAATGAAAAAAAAGGAAGCCACTTTTATGTGAAGCTATGAGAGGAAAGGAATAAATTTTCATCTGGTATTTTATAACCTAAAATCTCTGCTTTTGTAAGACATAAAAAGCCAAAGAGAATGTTGTCTAAGTCATATTGGTTGATGCTTTTAATTTTCTTTCCACTGTAACAACATAAGAAGTTGTTAGTATTTCAGATGCTCGTTCTAACCTTGAGATTTGTCTTCTTTTCATCCCAAGAATAAAAAATGGCCTTCGCTGGTCTCAACGATGCTGATGTCAAGGCTGCCCTGGATGGCTGCGCAGGTGAGACTTTTCCTTTATTTTCACATAGCACTGCATCATTTAAACTTAGCAGAGAGGCAGACTTTACCAAACTCTCAGTTTCACGAATGTGCCTCGGAAACTGCCAGCTACAGCTACCCTGAGACATCCACACCTTGTTGCTGACGTATCGGGCACTAATGGAGATGAAATGTGCATTTTCAGCTGCTGACTCCTTTGACTACAAGAGTTTCTTCAAGGCATGCGGCATGGCCAGCAAGTCCGCCGATGATGTCAAGAAGGCCTTTGCCACCATTGACCAGGACAACAGTGGCTTCATTGAGGAGGAGGAGCTGAAGTAAGACATTACTTGAACACTTAGAGCTGCTAAATTCAAAGCTTATTGGCTTAAAATGTGGCTAAAATCTGACATTACCATCTGGTCTTGCACAGTCATCCTTCTGTTTGAGGGCTGGGCTTGATCACATTCTAGGCGATTCGAATATTTTTTGACCTGCTTGGTCATGCATTATATTTTGCCTAACTATCTAAAAGACCAAAAAAGATTTGAATAATTAATTAAGGCTTACCTGCATTGGTTTAATCCTTACTCTTTTGTCCACTTGTCAGGCTGTTCCTGCAGAACTTCTCTCCCAGTGCCAGGGCACTCACCGACAAGGAGACTAAGACTTTCCTTGCCGCTGGTGACAGTGATGGTGATGGCAAGATCGGAGTTGATGGTAAGAGTTCTTTGCATAAACTTAAAAGAATTGAACTAGAATTTTAAAAAAAAATATCAGTATGCCAAAGTACAAAACCTCCTTTCTGAAAAATAGTGGTTGTCTTCCCAAGACCTTGATTGGACTTTTTGCTTCATCAGATTAATTCTTTGTCACAAGAAGTGATTTCTTGCATGCAGACTGACTATAAGCAGCTTTACTTGTTCTCATCATCTAAAGTGAAATCTACCAATGAGAAAATCCTGCAGACAGAAGGTTTTGCACTTTGGCCATTGAATTGTATAAATCGTAACTCTTGGTCAGAAACAGCTCAATGAGTCTTACACCAATAAATTTTTGCAAAGATTTTCTACTTTCTGCAACTAACAGCAGTTTCATTCTACCTTTGCAGAGTTTGCTGCCCTCGTAAAGGCATAAATTTCCACTGACCAAGATCCACTTCTTTTCATGGAACCGCAAACTCCTCAAAGATTCATTAATCACCAGCTGAAAGAATATTTTTTATACCTTATTTATGAGTTGCCTGCAAACTGTTTCTCAACACGGAAGACATATTTTGCTGTTAATGTTACTCAAACTGTGTTATGTGTTCAGAAATGATGACTTGTGCAAACTGTACAACACCATCTGCACTTTTGAGGAAGAGTGAAAAACCAGGAATAAATACTCTTTTGGTGTGAAGTCATCTTGTTCAGGTCAGTCTTTGGCTGAGTGTGCTGCATTTCCTAAAAGAAATCATTTCAACACAATGGGGCTAATGAAGAGCCAGTGTCAAGTGAGTCCTCATATGCCAGAGCTTTAGAATGCTCAAGAGTCGCTAAGCAATGGGTTAGATGACTTGCCTGGCACTTGTTCTTTTAATTGGTTAATGGGAAGGGGAGCTTGGCTGGACATTGGCCAGGGTTTGGGAAATGTACTGGGAATTGCCTTGGGGCTTTGCTCACATGCTTCTTTAGACCCAGGGAACTCTGTAATAGATAGCTGCCAAACTTTGGGTAATTAGATGACCTAGACTAAGATCTATTTCTTCTACAAGTGCTGCATAATCAGTTAAATGATGTGCTGTGGCAACAGGATGGCTATTAACAGTCACTGTCTCAGCAGCAGGGCTGCTTTCTGGCTCAAACCCACTGCAAATAGCTACACTGGTATAAGGACTTTTTAGCAAATAACCCACTTTATTTATTCACTTTCTTTGCAGGAAACATCTTTTTTTGGGCGGTAAAACAGACTAAAACAGTGCATTAGCTTCAAAAAGCTTATTTTAATTTTAAGCTAATTTTTCCATCTGAAGCCAGATTGCAATTGCAGTGGGTTTCAAAAGTACTGCGCATTACAAGTGAGCAAAATGTAAACCCTCATCCATATCAGATAACAACCTCACCTAGTTACAGTCAGGCGGTGGTCAAAACAGAGAGAGGCTCCAGGGCTACAGCTTACTCAAGGGCTGCAGCTTATGAGGTGGCAGCGTTATGCTGCCACCTATTGGCCATAGATCTTCAATTTTATCCTCAGAGTTATTTAATTATTCTGTCAGAACAAAATGACAAAGCCATCATAAGCATTTAATAACATTGAGCAATGTTTCCAGAATTGATCTACCCTCTAACACAAAAATAAACATTTCCTCCAATGCTCTATAAAGATGAAATGGTCAAAATAGGGCTGACTGAGATTTTTTTTTTCTAAACATCATCTTCCATTTCCTTTAAAACCTAAAAATGATTTTTATTTTTATTTTTTATAATAGAACACAAAATATTTCTTCAAATGTTAGGCTTATCTACCTATTGCTGACATGTAACAGGAAAACCACAAAGTAAATTTATTTCATATTCCTCACAGTACACAAATAATGCCTCAAATACACAAAACTATGCTCTGCCCAAAATGAAACACAAGGGCAATAGATTCACTAAAAGAAGAGGTTAAATCATACCTTAAAACTGGTTAGTATTAAAAGTAGCAGAAGCAACCAGTTTGTCCAACTTACTCCAGCTATAATGCATGCATGCTGAGTATCCTCATGAATATGGTTACGGGTTGGCAGCAGCCCTTCCAATTCGCCCACCTCAGCAGTGCGCAGGCCTATTCTTAGCAGCCAGGGACATTAAAGACTTCTTCAAACGCACCTTTTAAGCGTCTTCATTTTTGAAACTTAAAATAGACCGCTCTGTAGCTGCAGTACGAGCCCCCCCCATCCCTTTCTTCGTCTTCCTCCTCCTCCTCAGCACGGTGTCAGTTATCTTATGCTTCAGATTTCCACAGCGTGACAGTATATAAAAGGTCATTGGGAGCACCGGGATGGTCACTGCAGTCGACTCCAGTCTTGTCTGTGTCATCTGTACCCTACAAAGCAAAAGGCACAACCGAGGTGAGTCTGAAGGAAGAGAGGAAAGGGAAGAGAAAATGCGGGACCTGCATCCAGACTTGCATCCTTGAAAAGCCTTTTTGCTCTTTATTTCTTTTGACATTGGGTTTGCTCAGGACCTCACTGCATTGCAGCATCTAAAGAAACACACTGAATGCCTATATTTGGGAGCGTCAGCGTTTTTTAAAAAAAAAAAAAAGAGAGAGCCGCGGATTACTGGTCAGACCTCAGCATCTTGCAGTAGTTGCAGGTGTCAATCTCAGCTTCACGGAAGGAGTGAAGCAATGCAAAACCTGCACTTCAGAAAGAATTGGACTTAAGTATTTCAAATTGGAACCCTTTCTTGTTCTGTTTATTCTACTTGGAAAGCCAAAAGACAGCTATTCAAACAACATTTTTTGTTTGCAAGACATGGTGTGCATTTTTTTGGAGCGATCAAAATTCTGTTTCTTTAGCTTTGTGATTGATTTTTTGCAATGCAGTGAGCTATAATCAAGTCCTTTATATAAATTGGCTATTTCTTTAGGGATAACTGCTTTAACAAAAGTTTAAATTAATTAGTGTTCTATCTCTGCAGATCAAAATGGCTTTCGCAGGTGTACTGAATGATGCTGACATTACTAAAGCCCTGGATGAGTGCAAAGGTGATTCTTCTATACTTTTTTACTCTTGCTTCATTTTTTTGCGTCCTTATTCTTATTGATATCCACTGTCTTTGCCTCTGGTCTCAGTAGCATAATAAGCTCTGCTGATTTCAGGCGCGGACTCATTCGACTACAAGAAGTTCTTCAAGACTTGCGGTCTGGCCGGAAAGAGCGCCGACGATGTCAAGAAGGCCTTCTTTATCATTGACCAGGACAAGAGTGGCTTCATTGAGGAGGAAGAGCTGAAGTAAGATGCATGGCTGGACAAAATGGGCTTCATACATTGGGTAGCAATTACTATAGTGACCAACAATGTTAACTGACACAAGATACTGCAGGAATGCAAGAGAGAATGGATTTCTACATTCACATGGTAGACCTTTCAGGGCAGGGGTGCTCATGTTAAATTAAGATTAAATACTTTTCAGTAGTAACAGTAGGAGGGTAGACAGAGGCGGTTATAAATTTGGTGGAGCCGCATCCAAAAAGTCTTACTTAGAGAGAATCTTTTGGATTGCAGCCTACTCACTCCTTTATTTGCAGTTGTAATCCAACAACAGCATGCATTACATTTCTTTATGTATACTTGTGCCATCTCAAGTTTAACAGTGGCCCCTATCCAGGAGATCCTTTTAAATCTTACGCGAGGTGACACCTGCCCCACCAAGCAAAATCGTGTCAAGAAAAGGAACTTTGCCTGAACAAAGTGGTTGCAAAGTGAGATGACATGTTTGGAAAGACGTTTTTTGGTGTCTAAATGTGCTTGGAAAGCTTTGGGGGTTGATCAGATGGTCCAAACTAGTCTTACATTCAAAGTCTTTGAGACCTGAGATAAGGACTGAGAGACCATAAATAGCTATACATAAAAATGTCCATGAATATGCTTTCTTAATCCACCTTTGCATTGCTTTTTCAGTATGGCTGCCTTATTTGGTCTATTTGCGATGTGTTTTGTTCAATAATGTTAGATGAGCACCTCTTTTTATCTGTGGCAGGCTGTTTCTGCAGAACTTCAGCGGAGGTGCCCGTGCACTGACCGACGGTGAGACCAAGGTTTTCCTCAAAGCCGGTGACAGCGACGGAGACGGCAAGATTGGCGCTGATGGTATGTGCCGAGACACTAGTTGGGCATTCCTTTGTTTAAACAAATGTACAACTTTCTGCAATTTTTTTCTGTCTCTGTCTACCCTGCAGAGTTCGCTGCTTTGGTAAAGGCATAAAGATGGCAACATGACCAACAACACATGCTCTGATGGAACAACAATGCCCACATAGACCTCCCCCTTTTCATCTGAATTTAAATAATTTTTATACATTTGCTTAAGGGACGTTTCCTCCTCTATGCAACACACTGTCCAAAAGGTGATGATTGTGAATGTCGCTCGGTTGTGTTCATGTCTTAAATATGAATTTTGCTAACTGTAAAATCTATAATGCACTTTCCAGGAACTAAAAGTAAAAGAAAATAAAATATTCTTTTACTGCGGTCTTACTTCTTTGTTTTTGTGTCATTTTGCCCACATAACCCCTTTTGGGTTGGAGAAGTAGCAATAGAATAGGAAACTATGTCAAATACATTATGATATAAGTCTTGGCTCAGAGGGTCAGGAAAGTTTTTCATGCAATCTATACCAAAAAAAAAGCGCAAAAAAGCTGCTTAAAAAGAGATATTGATCATCTCCAGAGAACTTCTAGTCAAAATTATTTAGATCCACTTTGCAAGGGCTAAACAGCCATGTGTGGCAGAGAGACACCTGCTGCATTGTTCAAGACCTTAATTTTGGATGTACACTCAAAAATATTATTTTGTCATTTCACTTGTATTATGTGTTTCCAAATCTAGTGTCTTACCTACCCCATTATCCTCTGGTTTAGACAGTGAACCCAAAGTTTTAACTATCATATGAAATTAGAAAAATGCATCACAACATCTATGAGATATCCAAATAATTGTGACCCCGTTTAATGGCTTACTATTAAGCACATGAACTCCAGTACAAACAGAGAGAAGTCTGACAATACATGAATCATTTGCTCCTCTTTGTAGTTCCACCTTACAACCACTAGATGGTAGTATGGGCATTCCAAGTTACCCTTCAGCCATCTGAAAACGTCAGAAAAAATTAATCATCAGTCACGTTGATGGTTGCATTTGTTGCGCTACTTCTGATTATTTCTTACCTTCTATTTTACAATTTTTTATTTTGTTCTGTAATTTGGACCAGCGTGTTTGAAATAACTACTTCAAACACTATTTCAAATATAATATTTGTTATATTTCAATAATAAATATATATGTTCATATGGTACTTTCCAATGCATTTATACCACTTTTTTCACTTTTTCATTTTTTTCATTTCGTGTAACTTTTTTCATTTTCAAAATGTTTGCTGACATTTCATGTGATAGCAGACAGTTATGAAGTAGAAAGAAAAGGAATAATTTCAATAATATGTTTGTTAAAATTTGTGCTCATCACTTATATTCAGACTCTCCCAGTAAAAATCCTATAGATTCACCTTTTTCTGCAATTGCAGTAACAAGTATTTTGGGTGATGATTCGAGCATCTTTGTGTGTCTACAGAAAGAAAATCGCTATTATCTTTTATTGTAAAGTAGTCAATGCTTACTCAGATTTAAAGGGGAGCATCAGCGAATAGCAATTTTATATTTGTGCTTTGAGTAGGTCTGAATCTCTTACCCAGTGTTACTGTATTTGGTCATCCATCATGTTGCTGCAGTCACCATATTTTACACAGTAATTTTTGGTTAGAGTGTTAATTTTCAAACAATTGCAGCAGTTTGCATATATACAAAAAACGTTCACTTCTGGTCTCATCTGACCAGAGCATCTTCCTACATGATGTATGTCAACTTTTTTGTTTCTTTTTGTAAACATTAATTTCAACAATACACCAAATTGTATTTGTTCACAGTTTTCTGTGAACACATTTTCCCACCTGATCTCTGGATCTCCTCATCCTCCCTGCACACCCCATGCTTACCATGAGCCTTTTGGCTGCTACTCTGATCAGCGTGGATGGCCATGTTTTGGTATTTCTACAATTGTGCCATGTTTTTTTTTCATTTCTGGATGATGAATTGAACAGAAGTCTGTGAGATGTTCAAAGGTTGGGATTTTCTTTATTTCGTTACTCTGCTTTAAACCCCTCCAGAAGTTTATCCCTGATCTGTCTGCTGTGTTCCTTAGTCTTCATTAAAATGTTTGTTTACTATTGTTCAAAAATGGGCCAAACACTTTTAAACTTTTCATATATTTTTTTTTAATTACAAAAATTCCTCCCAACGTGCTTATCTTTTAAATTGGTATAGCGTATATAATCTTAATAACAAATGTAAAAAAACTGAACTTTCGGTGATTACTTGCACTTTGTTTGAGTTTACCAATAATCACGTTTTAACTCTTAAATTTACCACTTGTGGGACTAACAGAGGGTTATTTTATCTTATATTTACATAAAAGATAGAGAAAAAGATTTCTTAATAAAATAATGATTAGGAAATTATTATAATCTTGTTTGGGAAACTGATGTGCTACGAAAATGATGACTTCTTTTTTTTTTTTACCTTGCTACACAGACAGAGTTTGTTTTCTCTCACTGACATCTGTCAGTCTCCTTTGCCCCAGAGAGGTGAGAAAACACCATGTCCTGTCTCCCCATGCGTGCTCTTACAGAGCACCAGCAGATGTAAATAAATAAATGATTGGCCTGTAACAGTATAGTTAAGGTGGTATCAGCGGGGATGCATGACATCATGCAGCCTTTCCAGGTAAAGTGGCTTCACTCTGCTCCGTCCTGTGTCCTTGGTCTCTTTTTCACACAGACCCATAATGAGATGATTGAGTTTCTCTTTACCTTCTAAATGCAGTCTAACTTCACCAGCACATTTCAGCAGCTTGTCAGACGTCAGCTGCTGAGAGGCCTTACTGACCAGTTGGTAGCCGGATAATACTCGAGAGGAGTCAGAAAGCACGAAGCTATTTATTCATTAATGCAAATGGGCTCAACGTTCCCACAAAGCGTAACTTTAAGATTCCTGTAGTTAAACTTCTGAAGCCCTTGAGAAACTGAGATTTATTTAGGGTCTTGAAAACAATGTTGTAGGAACTGATCTTACAAAAACAAAAACAAAAGTAAATATTGTCACACTCAAAGCATTTTTAATGGTTGAATAGTCATCGGAGGGTGTATTTTGAGCACAATATATTATTGAATCCAATACATTGAGTATGGCATGACTGTAACAAAAAAAAAAACCCTGAAAAAAACTACAATGACTAGTCTTATGTATTCTCCAGTATTACCACGGAGATAAAAAAAATAAATGTACTAATTATTCACAACATGACATAATTAAGTGTTAGAGAAAAGAAGGGTATTTAAGGTGTTGCCTTAAAATACATGCACATATGTGCCTTAATTTAACTAAAATATTATGAATTTATCTATTTGAAGTTTATAAAGCTTCAAACTTTACAATTGTTTGTCAAACTGATAATTTATGTGTATGTATAACTCTGAATGTGAAGAAACCTGTCTAATTATTCTGAAATTTAGCATATTTCAGTAATTCTGAAAACCCATGCATTTTGTTAAGATTTAAAGATTTTATAGGTTAAAATCTAACTGCTGGCTTTCAGTGATAAGTGAAGCAGGCCTCGCGTAAGGATTTCTACTCCAAAATATCGACTCCTGGTGCCTAAAGAGATAACATTTGCAGACTAACATACAGAGAACTTACTCAGCATTGATACAACGCATTTTTTTTCCCAGACTTGAAACAAAATTCAGGTTGACCTTTACGCACAACTGTGTCATTTACTGACAGAAGCGCATGAAAGTGCATCAGGACAAAGATTTTGTGTAACTGACACGAAGAGGTGGTCTTCTGTTATCAGAGACTTAGAACAAAGGGTAATCCCTATGCTGCTAATTTCATGTATTTTGGACACGTCCTCATGTCACAAGACCTTTGATCGCTGTTGTTTGCTGGCTGGTCTGATCAGTGAATAAAAATTCCTCATCATCACCATTTGGGACGTCAAAGTGACCTTAATCGGTACAGGTGACAAAGCATTTTCATGGATCTCCCCACCTCCCGCACTAGAAGTCAGTGTAAATGAGAAGGTTAGAATTGTGGGCATCCCTGACATGATGCTTCTTTGTTTCTTTTTATTTATTTTTTATTTTTATTCTTTTGATGATATTCGATCTTGGGAACCTTAAGTTTTCTAAAGAAAGACTTTAGAAACAAGTTTTCATACGATGAACCAAAAATAACATCAAAGATGGAGCTTCCCTTATTCCAAATATATATTGCTAAGATCCTTGGTTTGGAAGTGCTGCCTGTAAAATGATATCTATATGATGGGGGTGGTACAGTAAAAGAGGAAGGAAAGAAGAGAGAGACAGTCGCTTTTTAGCCTCTCCCCGCCTATACTGTACATATTGGAGTTGAAAGGAAGGGGAGTGTATGATGGAGCTGAGGTTGAGTTAAAGGTTTTTCTTTTTTTTTCTTCTAGACTTAATTTGCTATTTACAAGGGCGTTACGGAAGTCCACGTCCCGATCTCTGTGCTCATGCGCGTTATAAATAGTAAAGGTTAATTAGTTAGCTGAGAAATCGGATCAGGGGCGGGCAGTCAGAATTTGATCCATAGTCAGGTAACTCAAGCAATCCCTATTGTCACTGCAATCAGACCTATATAAATCCTCCTTGACGGACAGGAGTCACCACAGCGCCTCACCTCTCAGCTGCATCACCGTCCGACCACGGAGCAAACTTCTAACGCGGTAAGATGCCGAGGACGCACCGACTTCACGTCTGCTTCTTTACATTACTATGTTTTTAAAAATATATACATATATATTAAGTCTTTTTACTTCTGAAATCCTTCTGAAAGCTTTTACTAATTACCAACAGCATGCAGCAAGTACAACAGAAATATTTAAATAATAATCATAAAACAGAGAAAGTTCTAAGTTAAAGTTGCTAATTTGCTGGCTGCAAGATCAGCGACTAACTTGCCAGGTTGCAGGCTACCTATTGCCAGTTTGTCAGGTTTTGCTCTTGCTCTTACATCGCACCTGTCTAAATGTGTTAATAATTCACCATGGCTGTTCTTCCTACAGGAATAAAATGTCGCTCTCATCTATCCTTTCTGCTGATGCCATCGACAGCGCCATCAAGGACTGCCAAGGTATCCTTTTTCACTAATATATCTTTTTGATCTCTTTGTACACATGTACAAGGTCCACTGACAATGGATTAGATGGCTCAATTAAATGATTACGCACGTATTCAAAGTGCTTTAGTCTATTTAGCATTAAGGATGTTTTCCTTCAGAATTACTTTCTCTTGGGAGTCTTCAGATTTGATCTTCTAGTTTCAGCACTGGATAGGTGACACATAAACACAACTTGTCAAACATTCATATATTCTCTGACCTTTTTGTCAGAGAATATTTGAATATTTGAAGGAAGTCTGCTCTTTACAGAACTATTTTTTTCCTCAGATTAATTTATTTTTGTTCCTTGAAGGGGATGTTTGTTACACTGGTTGTAAAGTACAACTGAAGTAATATCAGTAAAAAAAAAAAGAAAAGAAGAAAGAATAAAAAAAGACAAATATGAGACCTAGAGAATTAATCTAAACCAGAATTACCAAGTGTCAAATAAAGTTCCAGTAATTTTTTTTTTATTTACTCAATTAAGAATTTAACAGTATATATAAATAAATGCTTCGAAAATGATGGAGTTCCTGACTAGAAAGTAAAACTTTTTTTAAACTTAACAATATTTGTTCTACTGTGCAGAAGCCACACATTTTGAGCAAGATTATTAAGTGATTTAAACATGTAAATAGTTGCTTCAAGTAACCAGTGGTGCATCTGCAAGTAGCCGTTAATTCTATTTTTAAAACTCTAAATATAACTAATGCAAAAATCATCCCTCTTTATAATTGTTGCATGACAATATTTCCAAGCCAGGACAGTTTTCAGTAAAATCTTTATACCTCTTCTTGCAGCTCCGGACTCCTTCTGTCCAAAGAAGTTCTTCCAGTTGTGTGGCCTAAGCAAGAAAAGCCCCCAGGATGTGAAGAAAGCTTTTGGGATCCTGGACAACGATGCCAGTGGGTTTATTGAGGAGGAAGAGCTGAAGTGAGTCGTCAACTTTTTTTGTTTCCTGTGAAGATTATCTTCATCTTCTAGAAGAAAAAAATGCAGTAATCCTCATCTGTTTTTGAAAGAAAATCAAATTTCTTCTTTGTATCCTTTCACAATATACTTTCTGCCGCTACACTAATCAGATATGCATACATGTTCAAGTGGTTATACATAATTTTTCAGTACGCATACATGTGTTTTTTGGGCATTTTATTTTAGTTTTTTCCCATCTGATTCAATAAGACATCAGTTTTATTTCCCAAATTGTCCCTGAGTGCTTTTTTGCTGTTCATTCAGATGAAAAGTGTCCTCTGGCTTCATGCATCTTCTTTTCCTCCCATCAGGTTTTTCCTCCAGAGGTTCCGCCCTGGGGCTCGGGTCCTGACGGACAAGGAGACCAAGGCCTTCCTGAGTGCTGCTGATGATGATAGCGATGGGAAAATTGGAGCGGAAGGTGAGAATTTCTGTTTGGATGATGTGTCATTTCAAAATACAAATAAGTCAGAGCCCAAAAGAGAAACAGCCAACTCCCTAGTCAATATTTTTGTGTGGAGTTCTCATTAGTCTGGTTCGAAGCTAAGTGGGCTTGAACTCCAAAATGGGTTCTTGAATAGGACCTTCTTGGGTTGACTGAATGCATGCTGTATTGCCAATACCAATCATGTCTCCTACGTTAAAAAAAAAAAAAAATCAAAGCTTTAAAGCTGTGAAAAATAAGTAATCTCATCTGGGCCAATTTTTAGCACAATTCCAACATACATGGAGTCATAGGTTAAGGTTGGCTGGATCTGAGGACAGTTTGTTAGATTAGATGAAACATTTCTGGTTGAAGCGATTGAACAATCTCGTCATTGGCGAACTATATGAGAGCAAAACTATGCTGCTAAAAATTGGAATTGCTCATAAGTCTTTATGCTGATGGACCTGAATCACTTGTAATATAAATATATCTTTTCCCCCACAGAATTCCAAGCTCTGGTCCTGTCCTAAACTGGTGAAAATCCCTCCATCTAGATCTCATCTTAACCTATCGCCTTCGGTTGAACACATAAAGGGCTCCTACTTTAGTACTTCAGTCTTTTTCAACCTAGTTAAACAAAACCCTTCCTAATGTCTTCATTTCAATGTATTCCTTTTCACTAATATCTACGTGCCTGTCATGTTTTTAGCTTTTTGGTTCTTCATGTGCTTCAGACCATCACAAAGCTGTGTTGCCCAAACTAATAAGCACCTATCTGCTAAAATAAAAGGATAAAATCTAATCCCAATTGCTTGTCTTTCCTTCTTTATATTTAACATTGTCTTAGATTGAAATTTGAGCTAAAGTGGTTTAAATAGAAAAAAAAGTCGAAAATATAGAGAAAGAAAATTATACATAGCTCTTTTACAGTACAGAGGTGTCCTTGAATTCTCTTGCACACAGTAAATAAGATTAAATATCAGATAGTATTGGGTACATAAGAAGTCTACTGTGTATGTGCACTACAGATGTGTGTGTGCGTGTGTTTGGGTGTGTAGGAGGCAGAAAAATCATAGATCTGTGGAGCTGTGGGGCCAGGGGAAAAGTAGCTGGAGGGGTGACCTTGCTGACCACCTGAGTGTCACTGTGGTCGGATCGAGTGGCTCCTGACCTCAGCTTTGTAAATAAACTCCAACACTGCTCCGGCTGGGAAAACAAAACACAGGCGCAAATAAAAATAAACCTTTGCATTTGCAAAAATCAAAAGGGGAATTTCAACACATATAGCCAACCATGCAAAAACTTTGCCCTCACAAATGTGAATATGCAAATAAGGCATCTATCTCTGCATTATGCTAACTGGAAGTGCACATTCTCAAGGAGTGCTCTTAAGAAGTGCTGGTTAAGAAATTTTTGGAGAAGAATAATTGAAACAGTAGTTTATCATATTGGCCACTCTGAAGTTCCTCCTTCCACCACACTTTCAAATCAGTAGCACACTGTATTTTTACCCTCTGCACTTACAGGATTCAAGGAATTAACATTAACAACTACTTCACTCTTCTCCCATCCGAGTACAGAGTAGCAGTTTTAGAGCTCCCACTTTAATGTTGTTACAATTATCCCTAGATTACAGGAGGGGACCTGACTATTAGAGCACACACCTGATATTCACAGCTACCCCACGGTGTTTACCCTGGCATTAGCATGAGGTCATGGTCACCAATGTAGATTCTGCAGTTATACATTTAGCAGCTTCATTTAAGCTGCTTGCAAAGATATGCTACTTGGTCTTGTCACTTCTGTTGAAGGGATGTTTGGACTTCGTTTTAAACATTTCACAGTAAATTGAAGTGATACAAAACATTGTTTCACAAACATTTTAATACCTGATAAACTATTTAACATTTTATCACAATACAACTACAAGCCTTTATTTTTATTTAAATTTTTTTATTGAGAGCTGTATAAACCAATATAAGGGAGTGCTTGTTTGTAAGTGGAAAGAAATCAGTACATAGTTTTCAATATTTCCATATAACCTAACATCAGAAAATTGTGTGGATTTGTGACCAGCCCATCTGACTCTGTAACTTGCACAAAGAATTTTGCTACAGTTTTACCTGCAAGTAATTTGGGGTACATCTTATGAAAACAGAATGAGCAAACGTTTCAGTCTTATGGTGTGCAAGACTATATTTTTTGCTCATTCTTTTCTTTTTGTCGGTGCGTTACTGGGTGAAATGCAGTAATCTGACAAACAATATGTTCATCATGGGTGAAGAGGTTGTGGAGAAGCATAAGGGCCTCGATGTTCATCTGGACAACAGACTGGACCGGAGCTGGAACAGTGAAGCAGCATACAAGGAGGAAGGGAGCAGACTGTACTGCTTGAGGATGCTTATGGTCCTTCAGTGTTTGCAGCAAGATGTTGCATATCTTCCATAAACCTATTTTGGAGGGTTCAAAATATTCTGTCATTATCTGTTGGGGCAGGGTCATCAGAGGTCATCAGATTGCTAAGCTTAAAGTAGGTTGACTTTGTTCTGAAGCCTTTAGAGAGGTTTGTGAAAATAGTTGTAGTTTCTTAAATGAAGAACATAATGGGCAATCCTGGGCATTCTCTTAATAAGACTATAACCTAACATTTATCATCAAATTTGAAGAAACTTGGATACGTCAATTTGTGCCTACCCTTTTTGCACCTGTTTTTCAATGTCATTTTTCTTTGGAATTAATAAAGAAACTTTGAGTCATTCTATGATTTCTTGATCAATAATCAATCTTGCTATATATTTTCTATTGAAACTAGGTACAGACATTGACTGGGCCATTCTAACATATGACTATCACTTAATCTAAATCACTCTGCTTTAGGTTCAACTGGTTTTTAGGGTCGTTTTCCTGCTGGAAGATGATCCTCAGCCTTACTCTCAAATCTGCTTTAGCTTCCAGTAGTTTTCCTTCTGAACAAAGGCATTTCCACAGGATGATGCTGCCACCGCTATGTTCTACAGTGGAGATGGTCACAATGTTTGGTAAAAAAAAAAAAAAAAAAAAAAAAATCAGTTTTGGTCTCATTTGCACAAATCACCTTCTTTCCCATGTTTGTTGCATCCTTCTCACTTGAGGCACTGTACTGCAGTAACGGTTGTTAGATATATTATGTTAAACACTTACTGCTCACATCCATAGCTGCTGTTATCAGTTTCTGATTCTAATCTGTGCAGCGGGATGGGGGGTGCTAGAGGTGAGGGGAGACCACTGCACTGGAAGAGGGACGAGCCTGGGGGAAGCCAAAAGGTAACACAACCCAAGCGACACACAGTGGATCAGTGACCCCTGCGGGTCAGGAGCCGGGAGCGGTAAACAGGAAGGAAACGTGAGCCAACAAGTCGACACTGACAGCGGGATGTGCTGGTGTGGGACAGCAACGCGAGGTAATGTGACAAGCAGTTTACCTGGACTCAAGGGCAGTGGGAGGTAGAGCAGCAGCAGAGAACATGGATCTGTTTCTGTGGAGAAGACAATGTGAGAAAAAATGACAAACTGCAGCAGTTTTGGAAGCAGGCTTTGTTTTCAGTCATCATTTGTCAAGGTCTTAAAAAATCCATTTACACCTCACTTTTCATTGGTAAAAATGTGAATAAACTTGTAAAATAAACATATTTTACGTGAAATCTTAGACTTAAGTTTAAGAAAACATTATTTGGAATGCATTTATTCAGTTAAAGGAAAATGTACTTTTTAGTTTGCAAAATGATCAGTGGCGCAGTACTACAAAAGCAAGTATGATCATTTTTTAGCTATTTAGAATTTATTTTTCTCTATATATATTGAAGTGTAAATTTTAATGTCAAGTTACCTTTTCCTATTTCTATGAGGTACAATTATGGCACAGAAAAGAGGCTCAGTTTTGATATCTGCCAGTCAGAATCGTTGAGGAGGATACAATTGTCCAATAGTGGACATCTTTACCTATTGATTTTTTTGAAAAAATAAAAAATAAATAAATTATATACAGCATTGATTTAGCCTAATGCTACAAAAAAAATAAGAACACATTTACCTCTAGCATGCATCATCTCTTCATACAGTAACTTCAAGAACAAAAGATAATGACATGTTCTATAGTTAGATATAATTTTTTTAATTCTCAGAAGTTTTGGGCATCTTTTGTCATTTTTTTTAAAAATAAAGACAAATCTATTTTTAATTATATATGGAATCTGATATGCTAACTATGAGGCATAATTTTGTTCAGCTCTCACTGGTCCATAGCTTTCAAGGGTTTTAAAGGAATGTTGCAACCAGGAAAAGAGTTTGAAATGTTGAGCAGCACATGTTTAAAACAAAATATTCCTTCCACTGAGACAACAGTCTGCACATCTAGTAATTATGTGGAAAAAAACCCCATCACTATAATCCATGCAAAAGTACAGTATGAAGTCAAATTTTTATCAGTGAATACTTAGCAATCCAAGGCTGAATATCGTAGTTACCTAACAGCTGTACCATGTGGTTCCACTGGGAATGGCTCTTCGCTCCATTGAACGTCTTGTTTGTCATCCTTGTCATCGTTCCACCGCCGGCATCTTAAAAATTGTCCCATTTCTTCACAAAAGTCTACAAGTTTTCATGGAGGCTTCTTCAGAGTGACTCCCTCAGCAAAGCTGGCACGCAGCGCTGCCTTCCTCTAACTTTTCTTCTTCTTAGTATTAGCCGCAGCTGGTGTTATTCCAAATTACTGGAATGACCTATTCATCTTTCAAATGTGTCTTGGCATTGTTCTTTTCAAGGAAAATTGTTATACAATATTGAGTGGTAATGATGCTGTAGATGTCTGTTACTGGGCATAATGAATTAAAGGCACTAACAGATAAGTTTGAGATAAAAAACCAACAACAAAAACAAATCCACAGACCCATTCAATGAATTAGAATAATATTAAAAAGTGAAACGGATTGTGTAGATGAACTGCACAGATGGATGTTTGAAAACTCATGTTATTTATGATGATTTTTTCCGTGTACAAGTAATAAAAAAAATAACATTTAAAATTTGAGTTTTTACATCAAACCTATAAACAATTTTTTTAAAAAAAACAGAAACATGGCTCAATAAAACATATGTTTAATACCTGCTTTTAAACATTATTTTCAAAAGAAACTTTTAGCTTAAGAAGAGGGCCTCATCCAAACACATATCCTTATTGAATATATTTGTATGTATAATTGAAAAGAAGGAGCCTTTTCATAAAAAAGAACTTCATATCAAACTGGAAAATAAATACATATTAAATTCAAACTATAACTATCCATAAAACCAGCCAACAAGAATCTCAAGACACTTTAGAAAATCAAGTGAATGTAAATAAAAAAACAAGGCAAAATGTCCAAGCCAGCAAATATTCTTAGACTGCTTTACATTTGTTTTACACAGCTATTCTGCAAAGGAAACAGCAAAAATGAAAAACTTCTGTTTACATTTTACAGTTATAGATTTTACAGATTACGTGAAAGACTAAACTTGTTTGTGAATGCTTATTGGCATCTTAATGATTCAATAATTGTGAAATTGTTATCATTTTGCCAATGTAATTTTAAACAACTGATCTGTATAGGGAACACGTAAGAAATATGAAATATCTGTTCATTGACAACTACATATTTTCTTTCATGATTTAAAACATATTTTCATCATTACTAAAAATCTACTTTAATAGTATTTTCATTTATTTGGAAAATTACTTTGAAATGTACAAAATAAAACATTTTGTAGTCAACGTTGTACATATGACAGTATAGTACTAAGTCAGTTAATGTAATAATAATAATAATAATAATAATAATAATAATAATGATAATAATAATAATAATAATAATATTCTCTCCTTTTGCCAAGTATTCTTGTACTTTCATTCATGTAAATTTGCAATATGCTGTTAATAGTTGCATTTTAATTATACTTTACACATATCTTAACATTTAAGCTATGTTTAACTGAGCTAAAAAAAAAGATGTCATGTGATTGTTAATAATGTAAAGTGCATTTTGTTGGAATTAGGCCTTTAGGACTGACACAAATGCCAACCCTGCTTGTTTGTGTGGTACCTCAATAATTGATTACCTTGTTTCATTGTCACTAAAAACTCATATCAAGAAAGGAATGTCCAGCTCATCTTACTGATTAAGTCCGCCTGAAACTTTGATCCACATCCCATCTTCAGCTGATAACAAGCGGCGGTGCTCAATCAAAACTTGGGAGGTTGAAACATGTGGAGGCTCACACACAGTTTCTCTCATTCCCACTCTTTTGGAGCACCCAACTATCAGAGAAGTTGCTACCTGATATTGTGTATGCAAAGGATCGTTGTGAAAGATTTAACTGCCATCAAAGGACATTGAATGGGCTTTGCAAGCTTACCGTAAGAACTCTATCCATAATGCAGAGGGTGACAGCTCTGTTACCGTTCCTACAGAGCCTCTCTTTATGACGTATGTGTGTAGATTCCCTTCATTATTTATGAATGACAGGCTGCAAACATATCAGTGGCCATTCTTGACACACACAGGACATTCGTGGAAGGTGATTTCTTGAAAGGCATTTTGCACCCAGTCAATTGTTTTTCGTGGAAGCAAGTGATCGGTTGTCTGATGTAATTCAAGGAGTCTCTGTTAGATAGACTGCTGCACGTTTGCAACATGAACTTTTAAGACACACCCTGCTTTAAGCCCTGAGCAGTTGTTACATGTGCTGACGCATCCTCAGACTCGGTAATGGCTGTCATGAAGCATGAGACCTGTACTTTGCAAACTTTTCCAAATGAGAAGGCGCAAATAGGACAAGGTGGCAATCGTCTTCCAGGATAAAGTTGCTGTGCCTTACTTACTGTATGAAGGCAATTTGTCTAGTTGGAGAGGTTTGCTCATGGTTTACTTGTAGGTGCTGTAGTCATAAATATTATTTTGCCCAAATCTTCCTATCATTAAAAAGTGTCAGTATGTAAATATGGAGCTAAACTTAAAATAATTTGACATCATCTTTAAGAAGTGCAGACTTCAATAAGAATTTATCATTATATATACACCCATGTTAATAAATTATTTTTATAGATTTGTCAGCTGCACATCAAGGATATAAATCTTCAAAAACCCCACATCACAAAGATGCTTTGTTGCACTGAGATGTGCACTGTGAAATCTATGCCAATACACCGGAATGAATGTTGCTGCTGAAATCTAGACTCACAAGACCAAGTAAGAGTGTAAAATTGCTGATCCTGTGCATATTCTAGCGTTAGAGACGACATTCTGGCTACTTTGATTGTAACAAGTTGTTATCTGCTGCTTTTCTGTAATATCAAACCTATTCTACTCTGACAATAAAAATATTTTTTTTATCCCTAACTGCCTCTTTCTCTTTCTGGGACCATTTTCTGTAAAACCAAAGACATGGAGGTGCAAAATGTTCTAAAATATTCAAATCTTTCCATCTTGCTCAAACAACTTGACAAAGTTATAAAGTCAAAATTCACTTAAGCAAATTATCTCCATTCCATCTATACATCTAAATGTATTGCCATGTTATGAGCTAGTTAGCAACCTACTGAAGAGGTATTTGTGATAAAGTGTCCATTGAGTGTAGAGTCTTTCTCTCTTCTTTTGTCATATTGACCCTTTGGAAATTATCTCTGCAGCTAAAAATGTAGATATTTGACAACCTCTACTCAGTTTAAACTTTATGTCCAAATTCTCCATTACTAAAAACGTCTTTCCATGAAAACAAAACAGTTAACACAGGCTTCTGAACATAGGTTTTATGGGCTATTTAACAAGTTTGTCTCTGTAGGCAAAGAACTTATAGCTGTTTGCCAGTTTATATGTTGAATTTCTCATTAATCTTGTAAATTCTACAATTCTAGATTTGTGCCACTCATCCTTTTTGGAAATTAAATGTTGTCATCTTTTTTGTTAAATTCTGAACTCAGTTAAAGCTGCACTTTTATAAGGCGCCACTTAATGGTATTTAATTCTCGGATTCAGACCGATTGCCTTGTTTAGGGTGTTCTAAAGAGCCAAGAATTTGTCTGCACCTCAGGCTTTCTTGGCCACAAGATCTGCCCATTACCTACGAAAACTCCTCCTCTCACACGTCAGGCTCCTTTGAATTGTGAATAATTTAGTTTTAACAAGCTGTAGCAATATTTAGCTTAATTGATTTTGCTAGCCTCCTTTCTGGTCTTGGATGTTGAACATGAGCAAGATGGGGCACCAGTGTTTATCAGTAAATGTCCTTCTCTACGTAGATGTGATGTTCTATTAATTATCACCACCGGCGGGTAGTAACTAGTTACATTTACTCTATTCATTTTACTTGAGCAATGTTTTAAGAAAAAATGTAAAGGAGTAGTTTGACCATACTTTTCACTTTTGCTTCAGTCATATTATTTTAAAGTATCACTACTTTTTCTTGAGTAAACCTTCCGGATACTCTACCCAACATGGATACCTTCGGTGAATGAAGAAATGTATATTTTAACAAAAAAATACATGAGACACAGATTATGCTGAAGTGAGACCTACTGTTTGTATACAAGCTGTGTTGTTCTAATGCTACTATCTACTTAGCCTGTTGAGCTATTTGGAGATAATGATTATACAGTTACCACCATTGTCAATGGAAGTACTTTACCATAAGTATTAGTTTCACATGATTTTTTGTTGAACAGTTTGTTTAGAGAAGTGTTTCGCTCACATGAATATATTTTGTGAGTATATTATTTAATCGCATTCATTTAGTTTAAAACAGAAGAGTTTGCATGTAACTTAATATTTACATTAGTCTGATTACATAATTTTTAAATTTCACATTGGTTGTTACAGTAACTCAGTCTGGAAGCAGCTTTTTAATCACATACTTTTTACTCTGTAAATTTATTACTTTGATAGCTACTTTTCACTGTTACTTGAATAAGATACGCTGAAGTAGCTCTACTCTTACTTGAGTAAAATTTTGGGCATTCTACCCACCTCCCGATTATCACAAGATCAATGTAATACAAAAACATCAACATTGAACTGCTTTATAAAATGTTTCTTTAACAACCAAATTTTTTTTTTTATTCATTAAAGCACATATTTTGCCCAGACATTGGAAGTACATCAAACAAATAACCCAACAACTGCTTAGATTACTTGATATGATATTAGACTCTGACCCTAAGAACTTGTAGGCAATGTGGTTTTTGATAAACGCGTAAGATGAAAGAATTGTAAAAGACATTTATTTTAATGTATAAAATCTTTCAAATGCAAAACCTTTAAATACTTAAATTTCTCAGTGCAAAGAAGGAATCCAGAGATGAATCTAGAGGCCCTGCAGTGTAGAGGACAGCATATTTAATAAATTCAGCTCAGAGAACGTTAAAGCTGCTCTGACTTTTATTCTTTTTTTGTGAAATCCTAATTTAGGAGATTAGTGTTCTGATCTAAAGGCTCACTATGTCTCATTCTGTTTTTAGGACAACAAATCTGTTTTAAATATAATGTCAACTGATGCAAAACAAAGAAATGAAGATATAATATCTGCAATTAAAAGGATTCAGCTCACCATCATAAAGAATGCACATATCATCAAAATCATTGTATTTTGAAAAAAGAGCGATATCAATCATGGAATAACATTAAAAAAACTATGAATCACACAGAAATATTAAACCATTTTTTTATTATTTGTTTCATGTTTGAAAGTAGCTGTACTTGCCAGTTATTTTGTAATCTCATGTACTGCTGGTGTGCGGAAATAAGCAGAACGATTTAATGGCGCCCTCTTGTGTTTTGACAACCTAAGTCATGATTTAGTTAAACAGATTTAGATTTTTTTGACTCCTCTACCCGTTTAAATTTACTGAGGAAAGAACAATCAGAATGTAACCAAATGATACACATGGTTTATAGTAAAGTAAGGTTTTTGTGTACAGCCTTGTCAATATGCTGAATTCTGCTGTTGCATTGGGACTGCAAGTAAATGTGCAATATATAATAAATTTTGTTAGTGGAATTGATGTGCACTGTTCAAGAATATAGTTTGTATCTGCTGTGTGTATTGGTTTTAAATGTTTTAAATTGTAAAAAATTAGCATTTGGAAATATTTCTTGATTTGTTATCGTGCAGAGCAGCTGCAGCTCGGACCATGTGATTGATTTGTATGTTGTTATTGGATTTTTTTCAAAAGATGCCAGAATTTACATAGTATTATAATTTGTCTGATTACATCAGGTATTACAATCAGTTGCTCCTCACTTAAGCAGGCCTTTTACCAGAAACTAACTTCAGTTTTTTTTTTGTTTTTTTTTCAAAGATTATTTTTTGTACTTGAACATTTTTGTAAAGGTTCTCTTTCTTGAGGACGAGCATTTCCTCTCTCTTATCGGTTCATCTCATTCATCTCAATGTTCTTTTTTCCTTCTGAAAATAACATTTATGTAAACTCCTAAGTGTGAATAACTCTGAGTAAAAATGAATCCAATCAAATTCTGACTTAGTCAAACTACTAACATATAAGAAAGGGGAAGAAAAAATTAGAATGGGAAATATCCGCGTGAAAATACTAATTCTATTTTTTAGTATGTTTGGAGATTTCAAGAAGTACTTTAGAACTAAAACCAATGAAAAATAAATTGTATTACTTTTAAATTAAAATTGCATACTGTTACATGAAAATTCAAATAAAATTGACAAAATAATTTATATTTAAAAACATTTTGTATTTGTTTAAAAAAAAAAATTCTGCCGGATGTGACGACACCGTGGCCTCTCTTTCCGGTGCAGGCTTGCTAGCAGCCCTCGCTGCCTGTCAACATCACACCCTTTCCAGGGTTTTAGTGTTTTAAGTGTTTGTCCGTGCCACCGGTCCCAGTGTGCTCCGCCATGTCCATGTACCAGGTAAAGCCCGTCTCTCCGGACATAAAGATTGATTTGCCCACCTGCATGTACAAGTTAACAAATATCCACACGAGGCAAGAGGACAGCTGCAGCTCGGACCATGCGCTTCAGGTAACCTGGTTTAATTTCAGTCAGGATTTAGCTACCAAGCCTCAATTATAACATTGTGCCTTTTCCCCCCTTGTTATGTTTTGGTATGCATTCGTCCCAGCTTGTTTATTTTTAGCCAAATTAGCTTCCTGAGCTTACATGACTGTGAATATGTCAAATCTGGCTGATGCAACCAGTGCTCTACATGATCAAAAGCTAAATGAATGACTCTAGTGACTAAAGATGATAGAAAAATCTAGTGTGTGGTTTTAAGAAAATGAAAATGAAAAACGTTACTACCTAGATTTAACTTGGCCCACTAAGAAATAATCGCTTTCTGCAAAAGGGTTACTGAGCTACTGATGAAAAATGTATTACTGTGTCAAAAAGGTGAGATTTTTCACAGATTTTTTTGTTGCATCTTATCACTAAGAAACTACTGGCTGAGATTTTTTTCTGATCAATAATAAATCTCTCAATGGATGTTTCCTGTGATCATGGTTGTTATCAGCGTTTACTTAAATAGTTGTTGAAATAGGATCAGAAAGAAAATCAATCTGTATAACTATATAATATCTTTAATAAAATATATAAATATATATATATATATCATCTAAATGAACGCCTTTAGTGACTAAATCCAACAGTTCATCATGAAAGACAAACATTATGTATCATTTCTGCTCTTTGGCACACTGTGTTTAATTTGTTGTTGGTTTAGTAGAACAGGTTTAGTAACAAGATGGATTTCTTAAGATAGAACAGCTGACTTACAGAATACTCTGACTGAACAAGTTTCCTGGGGGTTTTTTTCTGACTTGATGGAGAAAGAATGTTCCAAGACTACAGTGTTGAACTTTGTAATACTCAAATCTTTTGCCATTGTTTTTCAAAGTGTTTCCGAAACATTAACTCCCTGCTATGCTTGTTCTAATCACAGCTTTATGTAAATGTCAATTCTTTCTTTTTTTTCTTAAGGAGAACACAACATTTTGTGATGTAACAGTGTGTTAAATAAAGTACTTTTATAGTTTCATTTTATTTTCACAGAAATGGCGGACAAGAATTTCTTTTTCCTGAAGCTGTTGCCACTCCTCTGATGGAAGAGTTAAAAATGGAGGCAAAGCTTCCTGTAAATACTGCTGCGTAGTCCCTGTTTATCAGTGTTGCTCTGTGGAGCAGTTTACCCAACTTACTGTTGTCAGCAAAACCTTTTCGGTGCTCCTTCGCAGTAATATCCCACTGTTTCTTTTCCTTTCTGTCCAGCAAATGTGTAGCATCTAAAGCTTCCCCTTAATAACTATTTAATGATGTTTCCTGTAATGGAAACTCTAATATGGAAATGTGTTATTTATTTAGATATATATTCCAAAAAATAGGCCCTTATGAAATCATAAAGTATCTAGACCAGGAAATTAGCAAGGCATGCAAAAGTTTTTCTTATTTTTTATTTCTTTTTAATAGTTATGTATTTAGGGATTTGTTGTTATTGTTAGTCGTCATGTTAATGTATTGGTTAAATGCAGTCACTTTAGTTTTGCAAAGCTAAACTACGTCTTTCGATCTTTCTGTCTTTCCAGAATGGCGACGTGGACCCAGCAGTCAGGGCTCTGGAGGCGCGTCAGGATGAGATCATGAGGAAGCTGTACGAGTTGAAAGCAGCGGTGGAAGGCCTCGCCAAGACTGTGACGACCCCAGATGCAGATCTGGATGCGACTGTCAGCAGCAGTCTCTCCTCACAGAGCTCCAGCTGTGACATCTTTAAAGCAACTAAAAACCTGGACGCACTGCTGGGGAAGGTAGAGAAGTGATGCATGTTATAGCGTGTACAGCTAACTGGGCCATTAGGGTTTTTAGATTTTGGAAAAATCGTAAGACTCTACTAACTAGCTCCCGCTATCGAGATCGGAAGTAGTCTTGGTATAATAGAAGATTTGTACAGACAGTTTCCCATTTGTGGATGTTGTAATGCTTTAACTGTAATAGAGAAATCGACTTATTACTCACAACACATTTTCCTTCGTCCAATTAGGACCTGGGCGCTCTCCGTGACATTGTCATAAATGCAAACCCTGCGCAGCCTCCCCTCACCCTGCTAGTTCTCCACAGCCTGCTCTGTCAGCACTATCAGGTTCTCTCCACTGTCCACGTCCACTCTTCGGTCAGCAACGTGCCGTCACAGCTCCTGTCCTGCCTGGGTCCCAAACACGCAGACAGTTACGCTCGCCATATGTTCCAGCTGGGCTTCACCCTCATATGGAAGGATGGTAAGGGGGCACTGACACAGGTGCATTATAGTTATGTTCAGCCAGGTTCAGACTACAAGACTATTCTTTTATTTGGGTTTAGATCAAGACTGCACAAGATTAATTGGAATACTATTTCTCAATGGTATGACAGTAATATCTGTCAAAATTAGCTTATGCTTTTCTGAGCTTTAGCTTCCTCTAAAAGTAAACAACAGGCATAGGAATGGAATGCTGTGAAAGTCTACTAAACCTGCAAAATATATTGTTGGCATGTTGAATTTGCATGCATAACACTTGAAATATTGCATCCAAAAAGTCCTTTGGTATTGCCATTTTACACTTATTGATATTACAGTAATGACTGCAGCACATTGTGCAGGTCTTGTAGAGATGCACTGTTTAAAGATTTTGTGAAGCTCAGGCCTGCAAATACCTTTTTTTTTTTTCCATTTTCTTCTTGATCCTGCCCTATTATCACTCAAAATTTGCTAGTGTTAACGGACTGGAAAAAGCCTCCCACAGACCAGCCACCAATAAAGTTTAGTTCCTTATCGTCCTTGTTGAAGACACTCACAAGCCCCTGACTTATTATTTTTTGTCATCTACAGTTCTCTTGCACAAAAGTGTTATTTATGTGGTTAGGAATAAATAAATACACCATCATCCGTGTAGCTCTTTGAGATTTAATCTGTTTTGTTTACATGTGTTTACGCCCCTGAGGCTGTAATATTATTGCACATAGGAAACAGCTTTCCGAGTCCACGCTTTTTTCACTCTCCTCCATTCTTGCTGTATATTTGTTGGCTGTAGTGTTCTTTTCATTTCTTGTTTCTTATTAGCTGCTACTGCTCCTGACATCTCAAGTCAACAACTGGCTTCTTCGTTAGATTTAGCATGCCAGATATTTGGTCAGAGACTGGAACTTGTCTTAACACGTCCTTTGATTGTCCAAATATGATGAATGATGAATTATAATTTATCATGCAGCTACAAGGGTTTTTTTTGCAATGTGTAGAGTTTTTACAGTCGCCTGTAAAAGTAATCATACCCTTCGAACTTCACGTTTTGTCACAACCATAAATTTAAGTGTATTTTACTGTTTTGTGAAGGCCTCACTGGTCTCTCACAGGATATTAGGGAATGACATCACAAAGACCAAGAAAACACCAGATAAACAAAGCAAAGTGGAAGCAGGGATAAAGTTGTTAATATTTTTCCCTGTTGCCATGTTCCGTTGTGATGGAAAACGGATTTTGTACCTCACATTTAATGAAACTATGTTGGCAGTAAAATATGTAATATCAGTGCAGAAAATGTCTTAAGTAAAATAAAAAAAACAGTGTATATGATTTTAAATTCTGCATTAATGCATAATAGCATTCTGAAATCTACTGTATATTAAGCCTGTGTGGTTCACCTCTGCTGAGCCAAAAAGGCTTAATACACATCTGTGCTTTTTAATTTGGATGTAATTTCATGTGAAAGCAAGTGGGCAGATTGCTGCTCAGCTTGTCTGATATTATAAAACTTAATTACTGTACTATTTACCAGGTCAAAGTAATTACAAGAAACAATAAGACATCAGCTTTCAAGTAGGTGTTCAGCTGCTTTGATCGATAGCTGTAATTATCAGGAACAAAACTACCTGAAAGCAGTAGAATAAGGAAAACAGCAGAATATTTTATGTTGTTTCTTACCTATAAGCGTTGGCATTGTGCTGTCATTAAAAGTTAAAAAAGGGAATAGATTTGTTACTTACAGATACATTTTAAATGTGGTATTCTGGTGACCGGAATGATTGTGGTTTATAAGTCCAATTTCATTTTCTCAGTTAAATTATGAAATAAAACTAGGAGGAGGTGTGTTGCCTTCAGTTGTCCAGCAGACACTCATTGACATTCTCCATAAGAAGGGTGGAAAGTTGAATGGAAGGAAAAAGTGTGGTCACGAAAAGGTGCACAGGCAACATCTTGAGCAACCTGAGATTGCCTTCATGCCTTCCAGCACCGATGATGTTGTTCATGTGACATACCAACATGCATTTCAACCAGAAAACACTTCATTTGATTTTATAATTTTCTTTGAAACAGAATTTCGAATTTTAATGAACAGTTAGCTCTCATCAAAATTAATAAATAGATACTTGTAATTTATCATTCTGTGTTTTGAATGTACATGGACGTCTCTTTTTCAGTGAAATTACTGAAATGAATTGCCTTCTTGATGATGATTGGATTTATTGAAAAGCGCCTGTATGCTTCTTTTTTCTCCTTGTTTGTTCACAGTTCCCAAACTGGAAATGAAGTTCAGCATCCGCAACATGTGTCCCATTGAGGGCGAGGCCAACGTAGCACGCTTCCTCTTCAAGCTACTCGCTCCCTACCCCAGCGACCCCGCTGTGGCTACGCTGGTGGACAGCTGGGTGGACACAGCTTTCTACCAGCTGGCCGACGGCAGCGCCAAGGAGCGGGCCGCTGTCCTGCGGGCCCTCGGCTCCGCTCTGGGTCGTGCCCCCTGGCTCTGTGGGCCGGAGTTCTCCCTGGCCGATATTGCCTGCTACTGCTGTTTGTCGCAGAACGGCTCAACATCCGCCACCGCCGCTAATGTTCAACGCTGGATCAAGTCCTGCGAGAACCTGGGCCACTTTGGTCCTGCCAAGCTCCTCCTAAAGTGACCAGGGCTTTTCTGGGACCACATGCAACATGACAGAGGGGCATTAGAATAAAAAAATTATCTCGGCTATGTCTTGAACTCCTTCTAATTCTTCCCCACCCTATTGTAGTGTACTGACAGACTCGGTGGATAAAGTCATGCTAAAGTATTTATTTCTGCCATGCTGCTTTTATTAAACGGGGGAAGCATGAGAGGATTGCATAGACAAGCACTTGGTAAAGTACTGATGGAGGTAATAAAACAAACACAATGACTACGCACCCTCCTCCAACTTTGTGCCTAACATGATCCTGTTCTAAATGTGTGTTAATGTGTGGGGTGTGACTAGGTCTTTTCACAAGTAATACTTTATACTATTTGTTTTCTTAAAACATTAAAAGACTTAAATTTGGATCAAACTTTAAACTTGGCCTTCTTTTGCCTTTTTGTTCCCTTTATTTAAGTTATTTGGAAAACAACATGGTTATTTCTGTAGTTCACATCTTTGCCCAAAAGGAGCAGAAATATAGGTTGACTTAAGTATACTTCCAAATATACTTCGTCATTTAATACCTTTATGTACTTCATGATAATATGCTGCTGAATGATGACCAAGGAATGACATGAAAGGTAAGAAAATACTGAGCAGTGTTTGCTCCACCAAACCTTAGGATCTTCCAACAGTTGCAGGGGAATCTCAATAAATTAATATATCAAAAAGTTATTTTATTTCAGTAATTCAATAATGTGAAACTCCTATATTTAGTGCTGTGCTGAATATGCACGCAATACTTTGTTGGGACTCTGCAAAAATCAACCTGTGGCTCTGCTGAAATGTTAAAGTACAGGTTGACTTAATGGGTCCTTTCAATTGGCACTTATATTTATTTTGGTCTTACAATGTTGAATCTGGTATCTTGACAAACTACTGATTAGTTAGTTACCATGATCATTAAACCAGATATTGTATTTTTTGGCAGTGTGGGGAGGCGCTAACTGCTGGAAAATAAAATCAGTGTCTACCTATGGTATGTGGATTTCCAAATTAAATGTAAAATGCTTGTTAATATACAAATTTGGACCATGGAGGGACATTCTGATCCTTTTCCCTCTTTAGACCCGGTTCTTTTGTTCAGTCTTTGGTTTAGGAGTAGTCTGGCAATTATATTTTGTTTGCCGAAATGGCATCTAAAACAAATTTTCATGTTGAAACAGCACAAAGGTACAGATTGAGAGGCCTCTAGCTTAAAAAAAACAACATTTTTTAACTTGTCACTAACTTGTACTGTGACAGTTTGAGATTTTCTGCATAACTTTTACTTATTCAGTTTACTCCTTGTCATCTGATGTGTTCAGTAAAATCCTGCCTCAGTTAGAAGTGGAGTTTCTCAGCAGTCCATTCCTATGTCTGTATAATCCTCTGTGGCTGCTATATGTTGAGACTTCTCTTGAATTTGAATATCTTAACATTCATACATGCAATAACACTGAAAGAAACAACCTAAACCTATGATTTCTCATTCTCTCTGTGACATGGTTTTGGATTCTCCCCAGAGTTTTGTTTTTGACAGCTTCGGTCCGTGCAGAGCCTGCGCAGAAATGTGTTTGTATTCTCTGACAGGCTAATGTTGGTCTCCAGGCAGCTGTCTGACAAGACGAAAGCTCTTAGCTGACATCTGGGCACATGGCATGGAATACACTTGAGACGCTGCAGCACTGGAGTTTTGCTTTCTGTGAATATCTTGCTTATAAATACAGGCATCTATGAACACCAATCAGTGTATGCTGATGAAGCCAAAGCTGCATACAAATGCAGCTCTTTATAGAAACTTTCACCATGGATATGAATGTAATGTTAAACTGGAGATTTATTTTTTCAACACAATTTTAACTTTGATTTAGACATGGAAAGTCAAAGCCTTACAAATACTCTATCCAATGTCTCTCATTAAGTCGCCTCTTGACTGCAGTCTTTGGTCATCTGCAAGTGTTTAGGGCAATTCTGGCTGAATATTTGATCAGTATTGGCAGAATTAGCAGAGTTCATTTAAAATGGCTAATTTCTTGGTGGAAATGCACAAACTCTTAATTCAACCTTGTGTATGTATCTATATATAGAAAGAAAGAGCGTGAGAGAGAGTTAAAACTGTAAGTTAGCAGGCTTCATTGCTAATTGCCTTTTTGTTAGTTCAAATGAGACAAAAAAAGCAGAGGCACATTCAAACATGTTGTTTTGTTTGCCTTTTTATATACGATATAAAACATACAGAACAAGATGCATTCGTACTGCACAGCCGTAGAAAAAAATAGCCCAACCAAAAGACAAAATCCTTTCAGTTTAGCTTTTTGGGCTTTTCTAACATAATAAAAACAGCACAATAGGAAGATGCTTTTTGTCACCTCATTCTTTCTAAATGTCAGTGGTAATGATTGTCAATCAGATATTTTTTTTCATTAGGCCATTGTGGAGGAGCAGAAGTATGCTTCACTAATAAAAAACAGGGAGAGGAGGAAAATGCAAAAAACACATCTAGGCTAAAGTGCCTGAAATGAGACGTTTTGTTATTTTCAGTCATGATTTAGCACATTATGGTTTGATTCTACATAAGTTGAAAGGTTGGGACAAAAAAGTCATTCTGTTAACAAAGGACACACGCTGCTGTTGTATCTTAAAAGCTGAATGCGTTCAAAGTAGTCGTCTGTTAGAAAGTTTCTCTGCGAGGTCATGAGGTTGCCCTTCTGGCTGAAGAAGCGCTGGACGGGAGCCGTCGAAGGCAGGGTGGTGTTGTATTTGAGAAAAAGCTGCTTCACTCTGGGGAAATCCTGCAGACACTCGAGGCTCTTCCCCGTTCCCTCGACGTACTTGCGGATCTCGTCCGTCACTCCCCGCTGCTGGTTCTGAGTGGAGGTCTTCGCCGACCCATAGCTGAAGAAGTCGTCCTCGGATTTTATCGTGGACAAGTTGCGGCTGGTGTTGGCCGCGGGCACGTCGGAGGGCTCCATCTGGGAAGCCTCGGTGGCCAGCAGGGAGCACATCTCCTCCCTCTCAGAGGCCGCCATCCACCACAGGCGGAATTGCGGGGTGGTTGCCGTGGCGATCTTTGCCTCGTTGTTGGAGAAAAACTCCTGAAATCGAACATCGATCGCCACGACAATGCTTTTGATGACGTCGCCAAAGTATTTGGCTGCGTCCTTCTGCTCGTTTAGCTTGTTCTTCAAGCTCAAGATGGTTGGGATGACGAGACCAAGGTAGCACTTCTGCTCCGCTTGGAAGAGTTCGAGCGCAAATGCGAGAGGGTGGAACACAGTCACATATTCTTTGAGGAAGGCCATTTCCTCCGGCTGCAGGCGGGTGACCTCCAGACGGGCACAGAGCTCCGTCAACTCCCGCTCACTGAGGGAGATGATCTTCTGCACGGCACAGTACTCCATGTTCCAGCGGACAACAGCTGGGACGACCAGCGGCATCTTTCTAATCTCCTCTGCCACTTCCATTCCGACCTGGACATGGTGGCACTTGTTCCATATGGAGAACACCTTGGTCATAGAGCTGTAATGAAGCTGACACATGGGCCCCTCCGAGATGGTCTGCCAAAAGTCCTCAGTGATGATCTGCTCCAGGGCGTGAGACGCGCATCGCTGCACCGGAGGCAGGAACAAGAGCATGTCCTGCTCTCGCTCACCCTCCAGTATGGTTCTCACATTCTCGAAGAACCCAAAGTCGTCATCTCTTTCCTGACTGTCCGCCATAAACTCTCTGAAGACGCTGGCAAAAGGGCTGGCATTGTCGGTGACCGTGGTCTGGACCTTATTTTCAATATTGTACGCCACATGGGTGTCGTGTATTCGCCCAGCGATGGAGTCGTATGTGATCGTGTCCTGCAACCGCGGGAACCCCAGAGCGGCAGACTTTCTCTCCAGTGACTCCGGATCGATCCAGTGGCACGTAATGCCAAAGAAGCTCCTGTCGTTGGCCGTCCAGATGTCTGCTGTGGTGCACACGTACTGGATGCTGCTGAGCTTGACCAGCAGCTCCTCCCGCATTCTGGTGAGGCCTTGGTCCACTTTGGTGAACAGGGTCACCCTGTCCATGACCTTTAGCCCCTCCGTCAAACCTGTGATCAGCCTCTGGAAACCGGGCTGCTCCAGCACATAGAAAGACTGACAATCCTCCACAATGAAGCTGAAGATGAGATCATCAATCTTGGACTGGGTCAGACATTTAGAGATGATCTCTGCTTTGAGTTTTTTCAGCTGGCAGTGTCTGCTTTCCTCACCGTTGTACTCCTCCTTCTTCCTCCCTCTCTTTGCATCAGGCCTGGCTTCACAGCCCAAGTGTGTTCTCTGAAAAAAACAAAGACCTGTTTCAGGGTGGATGTAATATAACTTTGTGCAACTTTAGAAACTTGTGCAATAAAAAAAAAAAAACGACAAAACTATCGAACAAGCAGCTGCCTTATTTTCTTGGAGGAGTCTGCAGCGCCATGATTGGACCATGTGTAATGTTATTCATTAGGAGAGCTGTTCATTCATTTACTCGGTTTTTAAACCTGAACACAAACTGAGCTGGAGATCTTCACATTCACGCTGCGTTTATCTAACTTACGTCTAAATGCTTCTTTAGGTTTGACGTGGAGGTTTTCGACGTGGACAGCAGATTGACCCTCGGCAGGCACAGATTACATTGGACGATGATATTTTTCCCCTGATCAGCCTTGTACGTGAAATGGTGGCGATACCGCCAAGTGTTAATGGCCGATTTGGTCTCCCCGCAGATATCACGCTGCTCCACATCCATTTCAGACGCAATGTCTGCCGCTAAAGACGAGCTAAAGCACAAAAAAAGTATCGTAATCCGATTTGGTAATCTTGATTACACGTAAAGTAACGCTGGCTGTGAAGAAATCCTCATGAAAAAAGGGGCAGGCCTTTGTTTCCATGTTGCTCAGCAAGTGGGGAAGGAGAGGACGCCTACGTCATCTTCCTGTTTGCGAAAGCGTCAGAGCAATGCTGAAGTGGGTTAAGTGCGCATGCGCCTCAAAGAAACGGACCCATAGTTATTACGTCTTAGTCAAGATCTGTTATTTTGAGATGCACCTTTTTTTCCCCCCCCTTATTTGTTGGAGCTACCTAGTGCCACCATTAGGTGGTAGAAGGTAAAATATTACAGTGTTTGAATAGACAAATACATGATCTATAATAAATAGACATTTGAGTAATTGGAGAGAACATTTTTTATTTGTTTTAAATTTTATTCTAAAAACACATGTCACATTTGTAACCACATATTGTGCAGAATTGGAAACTAAATCCTATATGTTCTTATCTTTTTGAAAAAGATGCCTTAGTTAGTCTAACTTTAGTCAAACTTATGCAGTGTTTTTCTGCTTTAAGCTTTTGGGGAGATTTTGTATTTTTGATTATGAAATCAAAAATACAATCCAATGTCTGAAAATCAGAATATTAAGATCAATTAAAAAAAAAAAAAAAAAAAAGATTTTAAAGAGAAATATATTTTGAATAATCTGGTCATTTCTAGGCACTTAGTGCCTGGTTGGTCCTTCTTTTACTTGAATTGTTTCATCAATATGGTGAGATGTAGAATATCTGCCTGTGTAACTACTGAGATGTAACAAGGCTGCTTTGATTGCTGCCTTTAGTTCATCTGGATTGTTTAGTCTGGTGTCTTATCTTCCTCTTAACAATACCCCATAAACTCAGTCTCAGGTCAGGCCACTATGCTGGCCAACCAAGCGGAGTAACACCATGATCACTGAGGCAGCTCTCAGATATTTAGGTAGATTTTTACTTTGGATATCAGAAAACACACAGAACCAACACCAGAACATGACATGGAACACCAGATCATCACTGACTGTAAAAACTTCGCCCTCGACTTCAAGCAGTGTGAATTCTGTGCTTCTTCACTCTTCATCTGAACTCTGTGACACCGATTTCCAAATGAAATACAAACTTTAATCACATCTGAAATAAGAAATTTGACCTCCTAAGCATGCAGTTCAGTTTCTTCTCTCCTTCTCCCAGGTAAGACAATTGTGATGTTGTCCCAGAAACAGAACATGATTCGTCTGTGAGTCAGTTCACTCCTTGGGAAGATCCTTCAAACCATTAAATAGATTTTGCTTGACATGTGTTAAGTCAGCAGTCTTTCCCATGACTTTGTTGCATGGGAAAGACTGCAACAAAGTCTTGTTGAGTTGGAACATTTAGAACATTTAGAGGCTCAGGAAATCTTGGCAGGTGTTTTAAGCTAAGTAGCTTATACAGTGTTCCACCATTAGTTTCCAATATTCAACTTTCTGACAATATTCTAATAGTCAGAGACACTGAATTCTTTGTCTTTGTTATCTCTAAGTTGTGATAATCTACATTACAAGATATAAAGGCTTGTAATATTTGTGACTTGAGTAATAACTCTATATAATATTTGTAACGTGTGCCACAAACCATGTGGATACAGTAAAGCTGTGAAAACAAAATCTGAATCCAGTCAATACACAAAATATTGTCAACGCTACCAGTCTGAACCCACAACATGGTGAAACATGGTGGAGGCAGCATCATGCTGTGGATATTTTCTTCAGCATGGACAGGTAACTAATTAGCATTGATAGTGTTGTGGAGCAACAAGGAAACCCTGTAGATAATCTGTTAGACGCTGCAAAACACCCTGTTAGACCAATAACTGAGTGGTTCAGATTATTTGCATGTGCAGGAATGGCCCAGTCCAAGTCCAGATGTAAACCAACCAAATAACAATGTCAAGACGGGAAAATTGACATCTACAGAAACTATCCATCCAATCTGACCCAGGTAGAGGTAATAGGAAGAGAAGAATGGGAAACAATATCAGATGTGCATTTTCTATAGATTAAAAAAAAAAATGGAAGCCGTCTGTGATGATTTCCCTCCGACTATACAATAGATTGGAGGTTTCTGATTCTAATTTGACAAAATGTCGAGAGGTTTAATGTGTATGGATACTTATGGAGTATTTGTTGCCTCTCTCTACATTTCAACTCTTGCTTTCCGAATGAACCCGGTGAACCCTGATGATTCCTGTTCAGTACAGGAACACCGGCTGAGCATCTAATTGGTTCGAACAGTCTGTTCGGTTGTTGGGCTGATGCGCACCACAGGGATCGTTGTGTCACAGGATGCCTTTCTCTTCTCCCCTGTGACAGCGGTAACTCCGAGTTTGGTAATATTCATGACATGTGAATTCATTGTGGAGCGTGGAGACGTCTCACATGCCATTGGCTTTGTTTGGATATTTACATTTCCTCATAGAATCTCCAATATTTTGAATTGGGCACAGGCTGTGACAGCAAATTTAAATGCAGATCCGAGTTCCCATTTTACTCATTTAAACGCACGTCTCCTTCATTGGTTAGATTTGATGAGGGTGGGGTCTCACTAAAGAGTCTTTTGACGTCGCGCTCGTTCAGATGGGTTTTAACAGAGACGCAATCTGTGTTGGAGCAGAAAAAAGTGCTCCAAGACCATGATTGAGGAGAAGAAAACAGTCTAATCAAGTGCTGATGAGGTTAGAAGTGTTTTGATGTTGCTGTCAATCTCTCCTTTGTGCTTCAAATGGGACTTCACTAGTGGACACCACCAGTGTCCTTTCTGCAAGCTGAACGTCAGCCAGTGGCTTCATCAGTCTGTGGTCTCTTTCACTTTTCAACACAAGTATGACCAGAAGACCCTCGCCCTGACGCGCCCTGGTGCGTGCATGCTGCTGGACCAGGGTGTGTGCGGACTAGCATGAAGCGCCATGGGTTGGTGCGACCGCGGGGTTCAAACACTCCTGGCCACGGCAGGGGCTTTCGCCGCCTTCAGCTTGATGACCATCGCTATTGGCACGGACTACTGGCTCTATTCGCGGGCATACATCTGTAATAGCACCAACGCCACCACAGACGAGATCAAAACTAAGAAAGGCGATCTCACCCACTCAGGACTGTGGAGAATATGCTGTATTGAAGGTAAGATCCCCTCAAACTTTTAATATGTCTGCACTTTTTCCTCCAGTGAACAGGATTTTTTTCTGTCATATATGAAATAGTTTTCGTTTTAGGGTTGTTTTCCCCCCCGGCGCGCACAAAGGACGCGCTCCTTTTACGCACGTCAAATGCCTCTTAATAGGGATAACTCCGCAGATGAACAACCTTATAACTGTGGAAAAAAAACTTTTAAGGGATTTATACAATATCTCAGAGATGCACAGGGGGAAGAATGGGCATTTTAAGCTGAACAAGACGGAGTAAACCTGTGCGCCAACTGTTACACCGCATAAATCGAGCCCATTCTCACTCCGTACTCGTATCCACACATAAATCCTTGCGAAAGAATACCATGCCAAGCCGGCGCGTCTGAGCCCATTCACTCTCGCTGCCAGGAAATGTGCGCGCTATTAATCTACTTTCATTCATGTCTTTATTGTATTCAATGCTGCGTTGCTTGGCAACATCTATGAAATCGCTATGGAAACATGCCCGGTGACTTAAAAATAGATGACTCTGAGTTCACGTCATGTCCGAGCAAAAGGGGCAAAAACTAATAGATTTATAGAAAGAAAAAAAAAATTGAGATGGAACATCCGATAAAAACTTAATTCTCTTAGGTTTTCGCTTCTCTTTTCTGGGGGAAATATAACGGATTGGTGTTCCGGAGGTGCGCTGGCAGTGACGTCTTTCTCCAGAGGCAGACAGACGCTCATTGACCAATCTTTCTTCCAACCACCCCTTGACTTCTTGCCTCAGCTATTAATGAGAGAATCGCTGTGACTGGATGGATTTGTTCACGACACGGATGTCTGTCATGAGGCAGAAATTTATAGAAATTGTTTAATAAACGCAGGCAGGAAAAATGTGTGATTTTCTTTTACTCGGATTTCGAGTCTTATGACTATTCCCTTAAAATGAAGATATATAAACTCCATATAATTTGTTACTTTTTGAAGGAAGTTGTTAGTTTAAATATTGCTTTTTCAAGGCGGCTAAATTTCAGTACGAAATACTGCTTGCTCATAAACGCAGGTTAGATCAGTGAAATACAGGAGGTGGAGTCAGTGCTAAACACAACATATGCTCCAGGCAAAGGCAAAACATTTGGCAGTAACAATTAAAGATATCCATTCTTCATAGAATATTTATTATTGTGAATTTTACTTTCCTTTCTTCTGCATTTTGCTGACATTAGATAAGCAGTATAAGTGGATGTGGTTGCACTGCAGCGTCATAGGTGGGATTGCTGTACATATAGAGGGAAAACGAGATTGTCCCCTCGTTGCATAGTTATTGAACTAATGGCACGACATATTGGAATCCTTTCAGAAAACAGGCAGGACGATCAGGATGAATATAAAGAGATGAAGGAAGGACAGAGAGAAAGAAAACAAATGAGGGAAAGAGACAAAGCAAAAATACTTACATTTCATAATCTAATAGTAATAATGATGATGATGATGATGATATTGATGATGTTGATATGAGATATACGTTATAACAAGCAAGAGCAAAATAACTAAATGTGTTTACTGTACAAACAGCCCCACAAGTAGAAATTATGTGTCTGTATGTGTTTGCATATAAGCTTGCACATAAATTTGGGTAGAAGTTGTCTGTAATTAAAGTGTGGGTAGGGTCAATTGGTGTTGGGAATGGAAACACCATGTAAAACCAAGGAAAATGGTCATGGATGCAAACAAAACCCACAGCAATGAGGGGCGGGTCCTGACCCAATAGGCAACACAGACCACAGAAATTGGTCAAGACTAACCAGATCCCCAAAGGTTAATGTTACCCTCCTTACTCACCTAGAACTTCCACACAATGAAATCACCTAACCCAATACAGATCTTTGTTTCTAATAAAGCCATAGCATCACAACCAGGGCAACCACCTGGCAACATCCATATGTAGCCCCTGGATTTCCACAGAGTATTATATGAAATTCACTCACCATCAGTGAACAAGACCCAGGTGGTCTCAAACCACTTAGCTTGACAGAATCAAGTTAAGTGACACCTGGAGCAATCTCCCTGCTGCTCCAGTCCAAGAGAGTTAAAGGGATTCCCCAACAACAAAGAGACATCATCAAATGAACGACCATTTTTACTCTGCCCAACCCTTAAAACTGAGAATCAGGGCCATAGAATATGGAATATGCGATCAGTCAAAGAAATCTGATATGTTTTGGTGTTTGCTCCAAGTAGTGTATTTTTATTTAGTACTGAATACTTTTGTACTGCCAGTGGAAAGTCTCTTAGTGTTGGGACAGTGGTTTTTTTCCCTTTGTTATTTCCAAGTTTCACTTTTCCTGTTTCATCCCATCCCACACACAGAGAGACACAGTCATTGTCGAGCAATGAAACTCTGCTGGGCTTGTCCTGTGGTGAAGGTGGACGGATGCGACGAACATCCTGATGTGTTGTGATAAGATAGTTTCGCTTCTGTGTCTTTTGCAAAAACTACGAGCTGCTGCGAAGTGGCTCAGTTGTCATGGAGACTCATAAGTGTAGAGGAAAAGACAAAGACTCCCCCACCACCGCTACGACCACCACCACACACAACCCTGCAGTCATAATGACAAACACAGTTATTGAGGGTTTCACAGCTACCGGATGAAACATTGGCCTGTTTTACAGAACACTTTAAGACATTGACATGTCTCTCGGTGACAACGCATTGTTAGAAGACACGCAGCAGCTGTTCAGCACCACTCAGACTTTATTCCTTTCCAATAAACAAATAGCTTACAGGGCACCATACTCACACACCTCGCCTCTTTTTCAAATGAAATCAGAAAAACAGGGTCTCTTCAGTATGAGGCCAGCACTCCATTCATATGCAGTTCACAGATTTAATACTGTGAACTTCACCCAGTGTAAAAATATGAATGAACCAATTTGACTACCTAATTAGCTGCATCATATTTACAGCAAACGCCTCAGCTGGCGGTGGATTGCTGTGAGCCATGAAGCAGATGTTTTTCTTGGGGGGCTTTTGGTTGATATGTGTGTCTTTGAGAGAAGGCGCTCGATTATATTCGATTGTGTTGGGGGCAGGAGGTGGTTGAAGGTCACTTTGCTGTTTCACCATGTTCCACGTATCTGTCATTAAAGTGTAGCTATCAAAAAGCAATGTGGGGGAAGGGGTGTCTAGTTAGTCGGCAGGCGTTAGAGACCACCTTGGTCTCTTTGTCCTCATGTCCTCTGATGTGCTTGTTTTTTCTTCATCCCCACAAAGGTTCAAATTCTCCATTCTAATAATCATTTCCTGCTTCGCCACTTTCTTTTGTGTTTCCAGTTTTCTGAAGCTGCTTTTTTAATGCCAGTTTCTGAGACAGTGCAACTTGAGACTTTGGTAGTTTGTGTTAATAGTTAACATCAAAACCAAAGTTAAGAAAATTCAACTTATTGTTTTATGCCTTAGAGATTAAGTTAAAATGTTGTCACTGTGACGAGGGTAAATATTTTAAAATATATACCACCATCAACGCTTTAAGAGAGGAAATGACTATATTTTCTATGTTTCAGTTATTTATTTATTCAGATAACAATTCTTTCTTTTTCTGTCCTTCATAGAGCTGCTTTTTAAATGCCAGTTGCTCAGTCCACACCACATCCACATGCTGTGATCATGTTAAAATGAAAATTAGAGTTACGGTGATGTAAAATCCTGAAAACAAAGCTCTGCATTGTCATGGAGAGTATAAACATGCTTACATATTTATACATGTAAACATGTAGAAATATATCAGTTAAGTTTTTCAAGCTGCTTTTAAGCAGAGATTAGGAGGTCACAGTTTTTTATTTTTCAAGGATGTCACACGTGTCCCTTCATTTAACTCCAATGCTGTGAATTAACTGAGGAGAAGCTTAGAAAGCTATGATGTCACTAGTTGGGCTATTAAACTGTTGCTGGATTGGTAAATTTTTTCCATAAACCAAATTGACACTTCTATAACCTAGCCCTACTTTGCTTTCTATTTGAAACAAAAAATAAAACAAAACAAAACCGTCTTTTCAGAAATTATGCTGTAAATGTGCAATACAAATGTCTAACTAAAGTTGCAAAGTTGCTTGTGATTTTGACATTTTGACCTGAGGAAATGTAGTGTTAATTAGTGAACCCAAGAGAAACTAGATCATTTCTTTTGTTACTTGTTAACACAGTTGGGGCAGATCGTTCACCCTTTTTTCCTCCTTGTGAGACACAATCAAAAAGCTGAGGATGACCTTATGTCTGCCTAAATCAGAGTGGTTTTACTAGTTTATTTATGTTTTGAAGGAGGAAAAACTGAGTCAAAGCAGCCAATTTTTCTTCTGTGTAATTTATTTTGTTTCCCATGCATTTAAACTTGTTTTTTTTTATTGCCTTAAACCCATTGCAAATATATATAATACAAATGCAAATATCAGCACAGCAAAGTTAAGATTTTTGATTTTTAAGATTATTTGAAACCCAGAGCAATCTTTGCTAAATATTTAATCGGGATAAATGTAGATTATCCATAAAACATTTCAAACGAATGCAAAATCCCTAAAAAACAAGAATTAAATAAAATAAAGGCAGCTGGAAATGACTAATCAGACAACACAGAGCATCCAGTTAAGCAGGAAAATCCTGACATGCCTACAAATATTTACACAGTTCCAAGTAATTTTCTCATAAATATAGATAACATTGAGAATTAATTGCTTGTGTGCATTTTTAACTGACTGTGCAAAACAGGACTCACAACAGCTTACATGTGGCGTAAAATCTCAGTTGTCTCCCAACAACTTGGATACACATGCACAGTCAAACTCAAGCTGTGTTTGAAGAAATTGCAGCCTGGTGACAATTTAATTAAGCAACTGTCAGTCATATCAACACTGAATCACTGATGTCTTTGCCAAAATTGCTTTTCTCTCATCCTCACTTGGACTGAATGACAGAGAGAGAGGGAGAAAAAAAAATATTGGAGCAGTTTGTTTGCTGCCCCGGTTCCCCCCGCTTCCACAACAATTAATTCATGTGTTGGTGAATCATTGAAAGTTGTGGGAACATACCTGCTTTGGACATTAAGCCCTTTAGCTTTGCAAAGACTTAATCATTTAACTTATTGTAAAGCTTTGAGTGCTCCCATCTCTGTTGGAGGTCCAGGGCTAATTTATTTTTGGCAATTTTGGAGAAGGAACTGCACAGATCCACAGCAGGACAGGACATCTATTTATCAGCTACTGTTGAAAGAAAGCAATGAGGAGAGGAGTCCTATACACAATCTACTATAAGCCTAAAGGATATGTGAACGTCCCAGAGCAGGTCTCACATAGTGTATGCAAATATTATATCATTGTGGTTTTGCAATGCTTCAAAATAATCGGTTATTTCTGTAACAATGGTATCTAGCAGAAAACGATTTGAGGCAATATGTTTATTGCAAGCTATATTTGATAAACTATTTTTCTTTATCGCTTTACTTGAAAATTATAGTGATTGACAAAGAAAATGTCATAAAAAAAACTCAAACATTTGCCTTCTTAAGTGGGAAAGGTTTTTTTAGAAAACTATGACAGAGTTCAGATTTTCACAGGAGCAGAGCTGTCCTTCTGGACTGTGTGTGGGATTAATTACGAACTATTTGCTCAAAACTTCTATTAGGTCCACTACAATTATTTGTGAGGACATCTACCCTGTGGATGTCTTGTTATTAACAAGATACTTTATTTTTAGGATAAACTACATTTTGAATTTTGTTTGTGTCTATCAAGTCACCATTTCTATGTTGTGGAGCTGTCAATTTAAAATGAAATAGAAAATTAAGTTAAATTAAATTAAATTAAATCAGATCAAGACATTTAGTTTTTACCATCTTTCCTTCATTCTTGGATCAAATTCTGTCGATAAGTTCTCTGCATTTAAATATAACTAAATAAGTGAATGGTTAATTTACATTTCTTCCAACCTGAGAGTCTAATTTCTGGTGCAAAAAGGATGTGGTTGCATTGTCACAAAATGTGAAAATTTTGAAAGGGTGTGAATTCTTTTGCAGTGCACTCCATATATAAAACAGGCTGTTTTTAAAGCATAACCTAATCTGAATTCTCCTTTTATTTCTCTAACTTTAAATCATGACAGAATGATTAAAACTCTAATTACACATGAGATCCAGGCGGTTGATTATAGAGAGCCAGAAAATGTCTTTGTAGTATCACCTTTCAAAAGCTTTTCTGCCCATGCAGTAATGCCTCTTAGCCATGAGAGTATGCATACATACTCTTATGTGCTTTTGGATATTCACTAGAGTTAAGACAGTAAGGCAACAAAAATGACATCAGTTATGCTAAATATAATGAACACTGCTATCTACAAAGTAACATTCTTTATACAAGATTTAAAGTTGCAATAAACGTCTTGATATAAAACAACAATAGATTTCCTAAAGGAATTCTCAAACCATGCTATCCTGCATGCGTTGCACGCTAACCACCATTCCTCAACCTGATGCATCAATCAAGTTAACCTCTCCCTCAAAGACGGAGACAATACCACAGGAGACATTCAGTTGTTGTCCTTTTCCCCCCAAGATCCATTGTCCTTTGTGTCTTTTGTTCGGTGTGTCTTACATCCATATGTTCTTACATACGAGACCCTTTTCACTTAATGAAATAACCATGAAGATCTTGAACATTGAAATGAATCACAGTTGTAACATGTAAAACTGGAGCTCAGGAAATGTCTCAGTGTGATACTTAGCTGTGTGCTAATGCTATGCTAGTTAGCTTCTTCACTGCCAGAACATGGAAGATACGATGGGGAAAAAAATTATTTTCTTTGTCCTCGTGTGTGTACATATTTGGTTCCCTTTGTGTATAAAAAGTTTGGTAACTTCTTGTTGAGTTAACCTCTTTTTGGATTTGGTCTGTTTACTCTTTGTTTTTCAAATCCACTCAAAGCTGATGTGTTCTGGAAACTGAGGGAATGTTTTTCAGATCTGTCACTCTAACAAAATTGAAACAGAGGCACAACTGTCCTTCTGTAGGAAGACATAAGTTAGTGAATATTTCTTGAAGACTTGCAATGTATTATTGGAAGGCAGACGTTGGCTGGAACCTTTAAAGCATACTGCTATCCTGATTATATCTGTCTGCCTTACGAACTTCAAATACATGCACTTTTTAAGAGGAGGGAGGTAGTGAGCACAACTCCAATGTAACAAAAAGGGAAAGAGCAAATGGGAGCTTGGTTCTTAAGAACTACAAAAACTATGAATAACCAGCACCCCAAATAATATTCAAAGGGCAAAAACAGGACATGTTTCAGCTACATGCTCTCATCAGTTTGTTACAGATCTCTGACAAACTGTAAAGGACATAATGAGGAATTTGTGTTGAACTATTTTCTTTGACTTGTGTGATTGTATGTAATCATATGTGGTTAAATTTCATTAGTTGTATATTATTGTTGTCTGCTTGTCACTGATTAAGCTCATTTATCAAAGATGTCTCTTTTTTGGAACTGATTGTGCATTTAGTTTACTTTGCCCTGACCTTTTAATATTTTGGAGTCCTGCTCATCTGGTTATTTTATAACCAGATGAACATTCATCATCTGGTTATGATTCAGTACTACCTGAATGCTTTGGTCCATTCAGGTAGTACTGAATGGACCAAAGCATTTAAAGTGTCTGAGAGTGTGTCACTGTATTCACACCATGATGCACAGATGTACCCCAGGTCCAAATTGTTGGTTGTGATCCCAGAAATGTTGAAGCAGGTCATTAGATACAAATAAATGTATAGAGGTAGGTTTGCACACCCTCATCTGTCAATATAGTTATAGCAATTTTTCCTTAAGGATGTGTTTGCAAATGTTTGAATTTTCTTTTTTTCAAAATAATAGCTCTTTGCTTTTCTCCTGTTGTCTCTGTTGCTCTATTACTGTCACAGTAATTGTACACTTAAATCCACACGTGTGCCTACAAGTGGACATTCTTGTTTGTTGTCTCCTACATTTGTGTTGACAGTTCTGTTTAGAGGGGATGTTCGTGGAAATGCTATCTCTTATTTAATGGGTATCAGAATACAATGAAAATGTCAAAAAGCATCCTTGGAGACTATTTATGTAAATGAGCTTATTGAAGACTCACAGTGGTTGCTATGGAGGAGAGAAGGAGATGCTCAGTATGGGGCTCCCAAACTCCAGTCAGAGCCAGAGAACCCATTATTTCTGTTGGTACGTTAAGCCTGCATAATTGATTTCCAGTTTGTTACTCTTGCACTTTTCCCTTCCCAATGCAAACTTTTTATTTGCTCTTTGGCTTATAAATATTTCCTGTGCCGCCCTCTGACCCTGATTGCACAATAGCTTTAATTATGATTGCATTCTCCCTCACTCTCTCTCTTGCTAATTTGCTTCGCTTGAATGCTCACAGAAACCCTATTTACTGTGGATTCCAATACATATACACATTTTTCATTATTTTGTCTTCTGTGTTTTTGCTATTTCATTTTCTCCCATTCTCTTTTTTTAAAGAACATGATGAATAATTTCAAAAATCTTTTCCCCATCTACATACTATCTCTGGGGATTTATCATACACAGTTCACAAAAAAAATGTCAGAATCTCCATTTGATTCAGTTTCTGTATTCAGTCTTCTTTGCATGGAGTTTGTTGACATTTCACATGTAGACTTGACAATATATGCTCACTTGTGATTTTATCAGACCATATATAACTTCCAAGATTTTGGGAGTTCCTGGATATTTTCTTTGGAAGAAAATAATTCTGTCTCTGAGTCCAACTCATTAATCAGGACATAGGAAGACAATTATTATCAGAACAAGAACCAAACCAGTTCTTGTTGGTAATCCCTGTAGATCCTTTAGTGTTGCTGAAGAAAGTACCTGACCAGTTTGAGTTTCATCTTTTCATCAATAAATTCAACTCATTTTTATTAACCACTTCCTGTTGTCTCATGTTTTTTCCAAATATTTACAGTGGTATGGTGTGAATACAGCACATAATGCTTTGCTTTTTTTAACCCTTCTTCTGACTGACACCTTTGACCAATGAGATCATTTTGATCATTTGCAACATATTTGAAAACCGTGACTTCAGGTGAATGATACAAATGTGAAAAGTTAAGAGCAGTTTAAATGTATTTAAGTTTAATTAGGTTCTCTATAACTCATGGCAGGTGTATGCAAAATAAGTTTGAAATCGATTCAGAAGGTGCAAAGTATTAAAAAAATTTAAATTAAAATTTTTTCAATGGGGTTATTATTTTTGACTTTTTTTTATTTATTTATCTATTTTAAAAATTTTTGTTTATTAATTGTTTGTTTTGACCCTACAGGATGAATGTCATGTGAGGAAAAACTTTGGAATGATGTATTAATGTTTTCTTTTGCATAACAAAATCCTGGCATTTATCATGGATGTTTACACTTTTGAGAACCACTGTGTTCTTCTCCTAACATCACAGAAGCACATAGAGAAAAAATAAACTTACACTTTAAAGTATGAAAGTTGCACAGACTGTCTCTGACATGCCATTACCAATATTAATGCGTTGCGGTTTTAAAATTAAATCTACAAATAGCAACAACAAACTAATGGAATACACTGAATAACAACTGAATTAAAAATTTACACAGAATAAAATGGAACATTGTAGAGTGTACTATTTTGAACAGGTGAGTTTTGAATGTAGATGTGATCAGAAGGAGATTCAGATGTCCAGTGGGAGTGAAATCCAAAGTCAGGGAATTTAGCGGCTGAAAGTTCTGCTCCCCCTGGTGTCAAGGCAGGCAGAGAGCACAATGAGGGGGATGAAGGATGATGCCCTGAGGGAGCATGAGGAAGTAGTTTTGTGCTGAAGAACTAGAAAATAATGATGGGTGAGTCTGTGGATGGCCTTGTATGTTTGCAGGAGGATTTTGAATTTCACTATGAATTTATCTGGAAGCCAGTGCAATGGCTGTAGAACTGGGGTGATGTGTTAAAGTCTAGTGGTATTAGTGGTGATGCGTGTGACTAAAATCTAGACAATGTACAAGATTATGGAGGGATTTAAGAGAATTACTCTAGTCAGTAGGAGAGGCGATGAGGTCACAGACAATGATAGAGGCTGTACAGGAGTTGAGGGAGGGACATTCAAAATTAATGCTATGAAAATGGAAGCAAGCAGACCGGGTAATATTATAATATAAGAATAAAATGATATGCTTTCAAGGAGGTCATCCATATTTTTGGAAGAAGTCAGATCTGCCCCACATCAGATTTCCTTGGGTCAGATTTGAGACACTTCTGATTGTGGTCCTGACGCTGACATATTAAAAGTTGCTCTCAACATCCTCAGTTCAGAATGAAGTCAGTCTCTGCAACATCCCGATCCCACCCGTAAAAAAGGAATGTGAACGATCATACAAGAAATTCAGTTTTCAGATAAAATCGGCTGGTGCAAGTAGTGCAGCCAAATCAGGACTCTAGGAGCGTTTTTCATATTCCTTGGTGCTGATTGGCTGAACCCATAAGAGTGGGTGGAGTCAGTTGTTGGAACTGGTCAGGAAAAAAAGTGTGGTAAACATAGTAACAGACTTAATAGTAACATTTTGTCTTCTCTGCTGTTAACAATTTGTAAAGTCACTTTTAAATTTTATTCTGCCGAGATGACAAAGCGATACATATAAACTGTTTCTGCTACACACCCTGTGGCATGATTTGGTGTTTGCACAGCAATTATCAGAACAAGAGAGGTGTTTGTGTTTTTGTTAGCTCACCACATGAGCAAGATGGTTTTTTTTACTAAAGTCTCACATTGTGGTTTAAAATTAGTACAGAGCCATTTTTTCCATCAGTGACTAGACACAGAAACTTGTGCTACATTTCCGCCGACTGATTTGACACTAATTAATTTGATGTCCCTTATTAGGCAGCAGACCTAGTTAATGACAGCCATTGTGGCCTTAAAAGCTGTGCCACAGACAATCACAGTTCTGCAGCTTACCTTCAGACACCTGTAAAATTGAGTTGACAGGTATCTGTTGAAACTGCAGTAAATGAAGGCTGGTATTTATGTGGTAGGACAGCTTTCATCCGCTGTCTCAGGTAAAGTTCAAAAGATGAAAAGGGGATTGTTCTTTGATTTGGGAAAGTCTTTGTTAGATACAAAGATTAAGCTAAGAAAAGCTTTCTGGAAGCTCAGCTGATTCACTATTGAATAAACCTTCATTCTGAATGGCAACGGTGTCGTTATATATTTAAGTGCAGGGGAACGTGAGTGTAAAAGAAACGGTTTTCATACAGGTAGATTTAATAGGCTTTAATTACACCACAGAGTCGAAAAACAACAATTGTTTGCACTAATACATAAATAATGTATGAAATAGCCTGACATGTTTTTGAGAATCCGCTTGATGACATCAGCAAATTTATAGTTTTAATGTTTTTGATTTCTAAAACTGTGTGATTTAAAATGTATCAGTCCTTGTCACCTTGTGGTAAAATAAGTGCAGCCCATATGTTTGTGACACCAAATGCTTCCATACTTGTGTGACACCTTGAAATGTGTGCAGTGACTAAAAGTTTAACCCTAGCTCTAACACATGTGCAATGATAAACTATCCAAGAAAGGGTTTCAAAACAAAACACACAGAAGATAAGAAGACAGGAGATTCTATGGTTTATCTGATAAAAAAAAAAAAAAAGCTGTATGTATATAGATGTTCCTTTTCACACATACGATTTGGCTCATTCGCTTTGGCCTACGGCATATCAGCGGTGGATTATCTTCAAGCCTTAATTCCTCTTTGTAATACAAACACAGCACAAATGTGCAACAAAGGCACATCCAGAGTGGCTTCAAAGTGTTGCGGTAAAAGGGTCACTGATCGCGTTCAATTGCCAAGCTTGCACAGAAGAATCAACGGAGTGACTCTAGTGTTGTTTGTTAAAGTGGCACATTCCAGCAAACACTCTTGTTTTTCCACACACATACTCAGGCTTACACACACACTCACAGATGCCGGTTTGATTTCTATCTGCCTTGGTACTTCATCTGTATCAACATATAATGCAGAAAGAGATGCACAAGAAAATGTAGGATACACAAGCATATAAAATTTTTCTAAAAGCTCAAACTTGTTTAGTTTGTGCGAGTCCTTGTGCAAGAGAAAGACTTATAGTTGACATTTTCAATGTGTATCTGCTACAAATGCTTCCATACTTGTGTGTAGAGGAACTTCTGACTCTAGTGGACACATTTTATCCAGATACTAGTTGATATCCAGATACCATGAATTCTCAATCCAGTGGTGACCAAATTTTTTGGCTTCCCTTCTGAAGATGCAAAATAAGCATTTAAATACATTTTCCTTTTCAGCAGTACCTCAATATACCAATCAGTTTTATGTGGACTGATTCAGATTCTTTTGTGCTGCAGGCATCAATCAAGGCAGCTGCTACTGGATTAACCACCTTACTGATGACGACGACTACGACACGGACCGCTCTGAATATCTGCTGCGTAAGTGTTGCCCACTCAGCCTATCAGGCACTGTTGACTTTGTCCATCCTTTAAAGGCAAATATTATACCCACATGTCTGTGTTATTTTAGTATTTGATTATAGAGATGGACCACAAGTGGATAATAATTCATATAGAATAATGTGGCATGTTTTTTGGCATGTTTATTAAGAGGCATTCTAATCTTAATGAAACTAAGCTAAAGAAAATCAAAGACAGCTTGGAAATATTAAACCATGCGAGGTAGAAACAATGGTAAAATTTACCCTAAAATAATACTTAAATTAAAATGAATTGCAACAATTATCCTTATTCTACAATTTTTACCTCTGAAAAAAAAAAAAATTTCCTTTGAGGTATAGCCACAGTCATCTGTCGCCATTTTACCTCTGAAAAACCCATGTGATGTGCATGCAGAAGATTAAGCATTCAAATTTTACGTTTACATTCATGTGTTTCTATAGAGATTCTGTCAACAGGTGATTAGATTATAATATTTAGGAATTACCTAAAGGTTGCAGATAATATGCATTTTTGTGTTTACTTTCTTCCATTTTCACACACAAGCCCTTGAACCCACTGGCCTTTGGTTCGAACAATAACAGCGCACTGGCCTATAAATCCAATTTAAAGTTCATGCGTCTTCAACCCTCCACAGAGCAGGCGACTATAAAATGAAACAAGCATTAAAAAAAATCCCCTCACCTTCAGATGTTGACAGCAGCAACCTTTATTTCTACACCTGAATGGCAGCCATCCATCCACAGGAATCTCCCCACCCCATCACCTCCCTGTAGGTATTAGGCGATGAGGTGGGGAGATGACAGAACTCCTAAGGTGGATGTAATGAAGCAATACTCCTGTGGTAAAACTGTGGGCATGTCTAACCCTTCCACAGAGGTCATCTGAAAAAAAAAAAAGAAATGTTAATAATAACAGAATATTTTTAGTATCTATCATCTTGATTAATTTCATGAGACATCATGTTTCCTCTACATTACTCCACAGTAACATGAAATTGAAGGTTGGCATTTCCTATTGCACCTGTTGTTACTAGGAGATTTAGCTCTGGTTTCAACTTTATAAGTCCTAAATGCAGCAGTGACGATCCAGCTAAATTTATGCTCAGATGAACTCTTTCTATGGAAAACAAAATGAAACAGTACAATCCTTTACTTGTGGGTTTGCAAGCAGAGTTACATAATCTGTTCTCTAATCCATGGGAAGGATATTGGCAGAGAAAAGACTGCAGTGCTCTGGCTGTTACCTTCAGGTCAGCTCTAAGCCATGGAGGGGTCTGCTGCCCAGCCTCGGTCTCTGAGGCCAGGCATCCTCAGTCAGTCAGGTCTTTCAACTGGCTGCCTAATCAGCAGCTGTGAAAACAAATCTTCCGAAATAACATGTTGTCTTTTACATATAATTAGTGGTTATCATTATCTCCAATGAAATCCACCCTCCAAAAAACACCAGTGCAGCACATGGAATCAAAAATAAGAGTACATTTTCAGTAGCAAGACAGGCTGCTGAAGAGTATTCAATTATTTCACCTTTTTGTTCCTAAGAAGTAAAATAAAAGGTACATCTTTAGAAGGAAACATTAGACAGACTCTGTTTTTGGTTGTGTATCAATCAGCACCAGCAAGTCTTGCTTACACTCTATAATACTATTTATATTCAACCATTAAGTCTAACATCAAGATCTGTTTCTGGTTCTTTGTCCAAGCTCAAAGACAGCCTTCTTTGTAAAACTTTTTTAATAACTGATTTAGTTCTAATTTAAAAGATAGTCCTTCACCACACAAATCCTTTAAATAAAAAGTGGGTTCAGAGTGGGTAAAAGTGTTCAATCTCATCACTTTCTATATCGATTTTTTTGCAAAAAGACAAACAAAAAAAGCTTGTTATTTAAAAAAAATTCACATTGATGTCACAGTATTCTGTCAGGAACACTTAAGATGTTTCTTTTTTTTTAAGTTTATAGTTAAAATAATTACAGTGTCAGTCACAAAATGCTATAATCAGTTTCCCAATGATGCACACTCTACTATTGTTTATTATAATTATTAATTATTGGGTATTATTTGTGGTTTAATTAAAAGATAGTGCTGGTCTGAGAGAAAACATCACTCAAACTCTAATTATGCTATTTAAAATCAAAGAATGGAAGTTTTAGACATGACTCTTTACTGGATTACTGGTTTAAAGATAAAAAGATAAACCAAGAATGTGATGAAGACAAAAAAAAGTTCAAAATTCAAACACATTATCTTATGCATTTATAAAATATGAAGAGTATTCTATCTTATAGCTTTGTATTGGAGGGTTTGTTGCATATGGACATTATTCATATGCAGCAAATATTCAGTTTGTAAAGGATCTTATTTTTAATGAAAGCAGAATCAGTATCTAACTAAATACAATGAAAGGCAAGAGAACTTAACGGATTTTGGACTCAGTCCAGGTTATGTCCATTAGTCAAACTAAATGAAAGAAGGCTACACAGCTGAATAAAGCCCATGTGAAAACATGGTGATTCATTTTTGTTGGTGATAATTGTCATTGAGTACTCTTATTGCAACCCACAGCTGATTAGCCAAGCTTTTTCACAACAAGGACTCAGAGAATAAATGGTAATGGGAGTTCTGTGGAAGTGGGAGTGAGGCAGTGTGGGATTGAATTGATGAGATTTTTTAAAGTTACAGAAAGATTTTTCTTTTTCTTTATCTTCCAAAACTGTTCTGCTGCATATAATACTGTATTTAGCAAAAGAGGAAAAACTCAAGAATTCATAGTCATTTAAAATGTTCTCATTTCATTCCAAGGAAAATTATTTTTCTGTATTTTATATAAACAAAAATGTCTGTAGGTCTTTTTCTGCATGTCTTCACCAGATTTATACACGCAGAGATTTTGCCTTTTCAACTTTGCGAAACTGCTTGAGATCTTTCAGACTGGATAGAAAGAGCTTGCGAACTGTTGGTTTAGAGTCTTGCCACAAATGGCTTTCTTCTTGCCTCTCGTGCTTAAAGGCCTCATATATGGACGCTGCAGCAAATATTTGTGCTGCCAGATTGTCCCACCTGTCTTGTGGATCTCTGCAGCTCCTCCACAGTAACCATCGGTGTCTTGGCTGCTTCTCTGATTAATACTGCCTTTTCCTGACCTCCTGGTATGTGCGAAGGACTTTGTCTTTGTAGGTTTGCAGTTGTGCTATACTCTTTCAATTTGGGATTAAATCAGACACACATGAACTGTATGGACTGGATTTCTGATGCTAATATATTGCAAGGCACGCTAGTTATAAACCAAAATGCTACCTATTGATTTAATTGAATTCTGATTTATTCTGGAGCGATTTCCACCTTTTCTGCCTCTCTGCAGGTGTTGTTCGGGCCTTCAGTGTGTTCCCCATCCTCAGCACCACCCTGTTGATGCTTGGCGGGTTGTGTGTCGGTGTGGGGCGAGCGTACAACAAGACAAATAATGTACTCCTCAGTGCAGGCATTCTTTTTGTAGCCGCAGGTAAGCTGAATGACACACACACACACACACACACACACATGCACGCACACACATGCACACTGCCAGCCTCACTCTCAAAGAGCTTCAATCATGTGGGCTGTGGGCTAGAATATTAAAGTTTCTTCCATTAATAGTGATGTGGCACTAATAGACTCATGCAGTACTCAAAGATGGCCACACATCTCAGTCATGGGCAGTGATCATAAATGTCATTTAGAGTACTAGGAGTGATGAAAATCCTGCATTTACTGGTTGATAATTAATAAGTTTTGTCTTTGCTGGTAGAAAAGTTGTGATTTTTTTCATGGCAAGAAGTAGTTATTCTTCTTTCCTTTTACCAGGCCTAAGCAATATCATCGGTATCATTGTCTACATCTCAAGCAACACTGGGGATCCAGGTGACAAGCGAGACGATGACAAGAAGTACACCTACTCCTATGGCTGGTCCTTCTACTTCGATGCCCTCTCCTTTATTGTGGCTGAAACTGTAGCCGTCCTTGTCATCAACATCTACATTGAGAAGAACAAGGAAATCCGCTGGAAGGCACGGCGCGAATTTATCCGCTCGCTGTCCTCCTCTTCGCCATACTCTAGAATACCCAGCTTCCGCTACCGTCGGAGGACGTCTCGCGCCAGTTCGCACTCTACGGAGGCCTCTAGGGAGAACTCGCCTGTAGGTGGCATGAAGGGGGCAACGTCTTCCAGCGGGCCCTTGGATGAGCTGTCCATGTATGCCCTCGCAAGGGACAGTGTGACTGAGAACACATACAGCCCTGAGCACGAGGGAAGCGCCGAATTCCTGCAGGTTCATAACTGTTTTCCAAATGATTTAAAGGATGGAGTAAATCGCAGAACCACGCCTGTGTGAGTGCGAGGATTGTAAGGTCAAGGTTAACCTGAATGACGGTGTAAAATCAGCGGTCTGATGTACTGGATCAGCTCATCCTGTGAAAAAGAGCCTCTCAATTTTCTGAAAGGACCAAAAGTAGACAGGAGGACAGTGAGAAGGAGAGTAGATGAGCCAATTAACAAAACGGGGAGAAAATCACTTGCTTTTTGAGTTCACTGAAGCAGTACAGAGTTACAAAGGTCTGTGCTTTAACCAATTCAATTTTTATTTTTGAACTGTTCAAATATGAGCAGTCTGCTAACACATTCAATGTTTACAAAATTATTCCCACACTTTTTAGCTAAACTTGAGAATGAAAAGTTGAGGCTTGTAATTCAGATGTATTCTACGTATTATTCAAACAACATGGTGCTAAATGAAACATATTCTTCAGTGTTCCATTTGTATGTGGCGTTATCTCTAGTTTCTCTTTGTATTCCATGTTAGGCTCTAAGTACAACCTTGAAAGAGAGTCAGTGTCTTTACAAAATTATATCCTTGCTAAACTGTGATGTACTGAATGTTTAGTATTTAGGCTAATTTTATCTCTGTATTGTTTGTTCTTTAATCCCTAACCCCTCTAAAGCTGGACAGAAAACGGAGCAAAAAGTTTACGCTTAAGCAAGTGTTCGCACTTGCATAAGAGTTTGCCTTCTCAAATGGAGGTATCTGTCTTAAAACAAAAGACAAAAAAGCTCAAGCGAAGCCTGAGCTTAACAAACACACACACAAAAGTCAGGACTTCTTTTGGCTCCAATCAGAGTCTTGGCATCAAGTTTTTAAGAGATAATGATTAGAACCAAGCAGAGATTTCTTGTCTGTCTGTCAAAGCTTGAACATCTGGCAGGCTTGCCACTCCACTGCCAAACAAAGATCCTGCACAGAAGCCAAGGGAGCCGTGTGGAACTGTATCTCCCAAGGATTTGTCCCCATCCACAAGATCTGTGCTGTGCTGCAGGTTCCTGACTGCTCTGTGTGTTAGTTCTCTCAGGAAATACAGCAAAGTTGTGGCAGGTTGAATCCTTTGAGGTCTGCAAGAAGCCGGACCAGTGACAAAGACAAACCTTGAGAAAAATAAGTGAAGAAAAGCAAAAATGCCATGAAATTCTTTAGTAAATACTGTGAGTGTCGTCTGAGCCCGCTGGGCTCAGTTGACCGGAGAAAAGTGTTAGAGGAGACAAAACTTCATACTATGAAGAGCACATGTAAAAAAAAATAAAAAAAAAAAGCATTCAGTGTAGGTCTTTCACTTTTATACATCAGTCTGAAAAAGTAAATGTCTGTAATATAAAGCTGTAAATAGAAATATAACACAAAAAACATGCCAATGTGAAAAGAGAATTCAAAGCATTATTTAATGAAAGATTGTCTCAATAATCAAACTTTGACCAGTCGGGCAATGATCATGTGATTCAACTTACCTTTTTATATTCAGCTAAGACTAGTATTTCTGTTATGAGTCGGTGATTCTATTAAGTATTTCGTTTTGTAAGGTGAAGTACAGTGAGTATGTTTAGGAAAAGAAACTATATTTCTATTCCCTGTATGAGCGGCAGCTGTATTTTACTGTATGTGCTTACACTAATTTATGACTGACTATATAATAAAGCACCTTCTCTATTGTCATTATTAAGCATTTAAAATTTGGATCATTAGGAGGGAAGGTAAAGAACTGGTTAAGCTGCACAGTTATAAAAAAGTGAAGAATCTGAGGCTCCCATCTTTTTACTGAGGAGTTCTGTTATACACTATGTTCAGTACCAAACTGATCTCTTATGTAAAGGTAATTCAGTGCCTTTTTATGATCTGCTGTATTTCCCACTTTCAATGTTCTGACAAAAAGAAGAAAAAAATATTTTTAACTTGTGTATTACCCCTGGCATACTGTACCTGAATAAACAAACAAAATCAGGGTCACTGTTGTTGTACTTTGTGGTGGTGATTTCGTCATTAAAAATTCAGAGCCGTTTAGTGTGAACAGTCATTGCAATTCATACAGGTGTTGGAGGCCATATGGAGCTGTTTTAGGAATCCACAGTGTCCTAAAAGCAAAACAGATTCCACCATTTAATCTTAGCCGTACATTTACTGAGTTTATGACAGGGAGTTTCCTTTTATTGTTGCAGCTAGGGAGAAAACACAGATTTGGTTTCCTGCATAAACTTTGGTTAACTGGCTGCTTCCTCAGCTGCTGACCAGTGGAAACATGACTGCCTCCTGCTTCAGATCACAATGTCTTTTTCACCATCATAATTGTTATTTAAAAACAAACATAGAAGGAGAAAGTGACATTGTGAGTCATGTTACAGCTGGTGTGTAAATTGGCATTCTAACATTTTGTTATTCCTTACATGAAAGAAATTACCCACAACTGATAATTCATTGGCTGGTAGAAAGTGTTTTTCTGTAAAAAAAAAAAAAAGAAAAAAGAAAAAGAAAGAAACAAAGAAAGAAAAAAAATCAGCTGTTACCTTTTCAAATCAAGACATCAATAGGTAGAGAGGAATAGGCATGGGGAACTTAGTAACACTGGGAAGTAGGATTACAGGAATTTAGGTGGGAAGAGTTGAGTTTTTCATGACCGCTTGAATAGACTGAAAACCTACTCACCACCTGATCAAACACTCAAGGTATTAAAAATGTATGAATGAACGCACCTAACAGAGCACAACAACCTCTTGATGAACATTTTTCTGTTCTTTGTGATGCAGCTGTTACTAATCATCTCAGGGTTGCTTGTCTTGTCACTGAACACCTCTGATCGCTGGGCTTTGTTCAGTTGTTGGTGGCTGACCTTTCCCTCTCTCCTGAATGCCTTCTCTGCTGCTCAAGATTAAATCGCCGCTGTTTCCATTCAAGCTACAACCCCCCAGCTGGAGTCTTTGCATTGTTTGTGCTACACTAGTGGCAGACCTCTTTGAACAGAGAAGCTGCCACTTTCAATGTTTGAAAGTTCAAATATTTAGTTCTAATCTTACTGAATATTTTATTTACACCTGAAAAAAAAGTGATTCACTTGAACCTATCTTTTCTTAAATAACCCTTTTACACTTGTTTCTTATCTAACTAATGATATTCACAGAAAAAAAAATTCTAGCAGAGAAAAAAAGGAACTGCACTCTTCTCCTATGGGCTAACATAACTTGAGTAAGACAGTTCTTGAAGAAATTTACCAGTTTCCAACATCGGTTTGAGGAACGTTTGCTTTATGCTAGGAAATGTTTGAGGTGTTTCTCGGATTTATAATCTGTTTACAGTCTTTATGGGATCAAAATTCTCACTTTTACCCAGGATGTTCCATTTTTTCTATTTCAGCCAGTCTTTCATAAATGTCCGGTGATATTTCAGTTTTTCTCATGTTGAAAGCGTCCTCTGACACGAAGAAGAATTCATTGTGAATAATTTTTTATGGTGAGGTGGAGAGACCCTGCTGCAGCAAAGTATTCCCACATCATGACGCTTCCACCTTCATGCTTCACAGCTGGAATGCTGAATTTGCTTTATGCCTCTTTTCTGTTTAAACTGGTTTTGCAATTTAAACAGATCAAATCTTCCTCAAAATGCTGAGTAGCAATGTTCTAAATTTGGGTTTCATGAAAATGATCTTTTGACTAGTTTTATTGTTTATTCAGGATTTTTCCTGAATTTCTCAATAGGGTTAGCTTTATATTAATCTTTGCTATAACCAAATATGCTAGAAAAAACAAACAGGCAGTCATACTGTGTTCTAGCTTTGCACATCACTCTATGTTGTGCCTCATATCAAAATTAGAAAACCGCTCCACAAAATCAGAGGGATCACGCTGGTGAGATTTCATTTTCATCAACAACTGGTAATCCAACTTGGGAAATCATCCTCTGATATAAACATCCAATATTGCAGCACAATCAAGGATCTACATCATCCCCTTGTAATCTCCACCTAATTGAATTGTTTTGGGTCTCTGCTCATTAACTCACAATTCACCATCCCACATCACCTCAGCCTCATTTAAATGGATAGATGAAGCGTTTAAATGCATATAACAAGCAGGTGAGGATGCATTGTAACTGATCCTGTTGTTCTACACAAAGAGACTGACACGACCCTCATAAAAATGGCCTTGAGGCACGGATGGTCTAATTTAGCTGGAGCAATGTTGCCTGTCATTAGCGAATGAACACAGTTGGGTCCCTCTGAAGGCTGTGCAATCTAGTCAGCTTTGGGTAAATTTAGCCACCAATTAAGGTTGTGTTTTATGGGGGAATAAAGATTGTGATAGGGAAGCTAGCAGTCACAATTAAAGAATATCTCTTTAAATCCATCTTTACTCCAGCAGAAGAAACAAAGCACATCCGTGGCTGCAGACAGCTGAAACAAAAAATGTTCAGTTGATGATTCAGGTATTCCTTCCTTGTCAGGTGTTGTTCTGTCTTTCTCCTACCAGTCGACTGACACTAGGTGATCTCTTGGGTATGATACACTGCGCTGTGGGTGGCGTGTCACTGCTGTTGTCCACATCCTCGTCTGTTGCTTAGAGACAGCTGTGAGGTGTTTGGTCTCTGTGCAGCCACAGAGGAGACCGTGAACAAATAGCAGGTCAGGGGGTCAGCCAGGAAGATGGGAAAAACTAAAAGACGTTATTATTATTACACACTTAGAAATGAGTGGACTCTGTCATTGGAAGAAGGACACCTTTACTCCAAATGTAACCAGGCAGGTTATGATAATAAACATGGGTTTTTGCCATCATCTCTCAGACTTTGACACTGTTAGATGTCCTTCACCAAGCACTTTGTTTTCCCCACATTATTTTGTTTTCTGACAAATCTGGTATGTCAGGTTAGCTGCTTTGTTTCTTTACAGATCTCCTAATTGGGCACATATGAATATGTTTTAAAAAGAAGGTAAAGGTAATTTTATTTTACAGTATATTTTCAGCAACAAGGCAATAAGACTTCTGGGATGCTAGATGAGTATAAATTTTCTCTGGACTTTCTAAGTGTGCTCTAAATTATAAAAGTAATGAGTACTCCACAGTTTCTAAGTAATAAAAACAAAATGTTCCTGTTCTGGAGGAATTTTTTCTGGATTCTAACTTCGCTCTAATTCCTTTTCTGGGTTGCAATAATAGGAGTCTCCCTGCATCTAAATAGTGAATACTCTACAGTTTCTAAAAAAACAAGCTAAAGAGTCACTAATAAACTAGAACATACAATGAGAAAAATATGCATATATTTTTCTCACAAATGGTGCTTCCACAAGCTTATAAACCTCTGATGCCTTCACAGCTGGATTTATACAAATATTTTTTTTTCTCTGTTTACGTATTGAAGTAATTAAAATTAATTTGGTAAATGTAAATGTCCTTCACTTGAATAGCTCTTTTTCAAGTCCAGAGGACCCCAAAACACTTCACACTACATTCAGTCATTCACACACATTCACACGCTGATGATGGCAAGCTACTGAATGGTAGCCTCTGTCAGACTGATGCTCTGCAGCAGTCTGACAGAGGTACTACAAGAGTAAAAGGGGCTGAAAATAAATACAGACCACACTATTCTGATTTTTATTAGTAAATAAATTGTGAAAACTATGCATCCTTTTTGCCTTTTTGTTACATCTGTCTATTACATATAAACCCAGTAACAATAGATTGTAGTTGCAACATTCCAAATGGTAGAAAGGCTTAAGAGGTATGAATACTCTTGCGAGGCACTGCAATTCTGGATTGTATTTTGTGTTCCCTTGACTTTATGTTTAGCTTTAAATATCCCAAAGTTTAAAGTATAAACCCCCACGAGCTGTGTGAGTGGTGTCAGAGCTGAAAATGGGCCAGAGTCCCGTCTAAAGTGGGGCGCAGTGGTTTATAAAAAGCTTGTCCACTTATGTAGGGTGTTTTACGGGCAAGATGTTGATTGTGCAATTCAGATCTATCAGATTTAACGGTTTACATATGTTAATAAAGCCCCTGCTAATAATGGCAATAATAGAGAGCTCAACAGCCTGCAAGATTTCACCCTTTCAAATGAATTGTGGTTTTAAATACTTCCGTTAAATTAATACATGCTGAGAATTCGACATAAATACGTGTAATGCATTTTCTGATGACACATTTTTTAACAATGTCAACAGAATGAATATTCTACAGGTTTGAAGTAAAAGCCCCTTTTTCCTCGTACAAATCTGGATCAGCTGCTAGGATACGGTGAAGTCCTTGTTTCAAACCTTGATGGCTGATTGGCTGAGGAAGTAGATCAGCCATTTCAGACGCCAACTAATAAAGGAAATCTTTCCCCCTAGGAGTCCCATGGCGCATGGCACCTGAGACAATTGAACGAGATTGGACTGAATAAGAAAAAGAGGGAGATGTGACAGAGAATGTTCCAGATAAATGATGGATTGATAAGTGGAAGAGTGATGAAATATTAAAGTCTGGTGTCAGAGCATGACGATTGTTCCCATCTGATGGCCTTTGATGTTATAAGAATTGCAGGGGGAAAACATCTGAATCAACAAATTGCATTAAAACTTTAAATCAATGAGGTCAGTATTGCTCTAACACTGGTCCAAATTGCTTTGCTCAAAAATATTGATGTAGAGAGCATAGTGACATCCAGGTACACCTTGCTCATTTAAGTGAATGGCCTTAGTTTACCAAAGGCAAGCAGGGAGGGAGAGAAAGAGAGGAGAGAGGCAGAAACTGGGGCACTGTTATCTGGCCTCTTTTTACCAACCACAAGGCACAAGGCGGAGAACGAAAAAGACAGACCCTTGAAGAGCAGGAGCGACGACAGAGGACATCGGCAGTGTGGTGAAGGTGGCAAAAAATCTGGAGACAATGTCCGATGTCAAGAACTGAAATTAAAGAGGAGCAGGAGCAAATTCCGCGGCAGTCTGTCCAATCACTCGGCCAGCTGACACAAACCGGTGGCAAGCACGGACGCGCACACCCACGGTTTGGCGCACACCCACGGTTCGGCGCGCACCAACTTGAAGCTGCAACATGTTTGAGGAGCAGGTGACAAAGGTCAAGATCACATCTGTGGTGATTGTCGTCGGCATGTCTGCGATGCTGGCGGCAGTGGTGACAGATCACTGGGCCGTCCTGAGTCCCAGGGTGGAGAAGCTCAACGCCACATGTGAGGCAGCCCACTTTGGCCTCTGGAGGCTTTGCAAGAAGACCATCTTTATGGTGAAGGAAGACCCTCAGGGCAAAGGATGTGGCCCCATCAGCTTGCCTGGAGGTATGGGGCATCCTAATTTTTAATCAGTAAAGTAAAACCTGATCAGTGATTATCTTTTAGTCCTTATGGTTAAGGTTCCCGTCAAGAAGTGGAGTTCAGGCATAAGGTCTGTGGTGTTGCTAAGATGGTACAATCTACTGTCACTGTTTTTTTAAAATTAGTGACTGTTAAAAAACCCTAAACGATTATCTCACAGGACATTAAAGAGTTTTTTGAGTCATAATCTAACAGCTTCTACATTCAGGACCCTTTATAAGCCCTTTTGTTTTCTGTGGATCTGTTCCTTCTTCTGTTGTCTTCCTCTCTTGTGCCAGCACATATGTGGCCATGTGTGCAGACATTCACAAGAACATAAACATGGATGGTTATTTCAACCAAACACTTCACAACTCACTATGCCCATTAACCCTGTGAAATGTCTTTGTCTTCCACAAAAGAAGTCACTGAACAGACTGCTGATTAGGTACAACGAGGATACCTTCAATGTGTTGTGGTGATAGAAAGCGAAAATCTTTTCTGTTTGTCATAAAACCATATGGGTCGTTGAATCATTTATTATGGCGTAGTCTGACTCTCTTTGGGCTGAAATGTAAGATCTCAACTCCCTTATCTTGACAGATAATATTTTGACAGATTCTTTAGAGGCTTTGATCAAATCAGATGTAAATCTTTCAAGAAAGTAGCATTTATTACTTTTGTGGTTAAAACACAGATGGAAAATGTCAACTAAAGCTGTTTCTGTCAAATATAAAGTCAACTCTTTTGCACAATTGGGTGGTATTCCAACCTGTAAGTGTAAAAAAAAGAAGTCAAAACATTGCAGCTTGTATCTTTAAAGGTTTTAAATTACCTGCACAGCTTTAATTACGAGGACTCTTTTTGTGCAAAGCAAGCCCCTGGGTAAAACCATGTCTCCTGGCCCCTGGCTGTGCATGCGTGCCTTGCAGCCTAACTGAGAGATTTCACTCTGACTCTGTCATTGACTTTGCCTCTGGCTCTTCCAGCACCTCAGGATCAGTACAGGCCTTAATGAAGTGTGGCTTTCCGCCCCAGCTCATGAGTTAGAATACACCTGGGAGACATGGGAGGAACGAAAGAAATTGAGAGAAGAGAGCAGGAGGGTGTACGTGGGCAGGGATACCTCTGTTGAGAGTGAGACGCAGAGCACTTTGGAACGAACAAAAGAGAGAGAGAAAGGTGGCGGTGGGGGGTGTGGAGGGGTCTTCCAGTGAAGTGAGATGGTGTACTTCTTTTTTCTTCCAAGAACATGTTGAGAGATCAGATAATAGTGTACCCTAGACAGAAAGCCAGATGAGCACACTTTCATCTTTTTCTCTGGACAAGCCCGTCACCTGTTGGATGTAAGACAGAAATTGTAACTGACAGACTCATAAGAACAGTTTGACATATTAATCAGCCCCCTAAGATATCATTATAAAGCACCCTCCAGATGTATTGAACCACCTGGTGAAAATGTGTAAAAAGCTTGAAATAAATTCTGGCTCGGGTTTCTCTTTCAACATGTAACGGTTTTGAAGAATGCAGAAAGGGGGTTGTTGACCAATATCTGTTTTCACAATCTCTCTAGATTGTCCTGAGTCCTTTCCTGTAAACTCTTGTCATCAGCTTACCCTTCAGAGTTTCAATGGGATTCAGCTAATGGTGGCTCTGATGACCATGAAAAACAGATTTTGTGTCCAGTGAATAGTTCCTGAATTTAGGTGACCATATATCATTGTACTGCTTAATGACTGAAATATGACCTGTTTGCCATCCGATACTATGGCGTTACTATCGGAGTGCTATGTGCTCTAAGAAAGTTCTGAGTTCTTTGAAAGAGAAACAAGCTCGCATCACCGGAAATCTTCCACCATACATTACTGTGGAAATATGGTGCATTTCCATATATTCATAATTTGTTTATTGCCAAACTCATCTGGAGTGTTTGATCAAATTAACTCACAGGGGTCTCCAGTAAGGACTAAAATGTAAAAATACATTTTAAAATGTACTAATAGTCAACATAAAGGCATTAAAACAGAAGTGGAGTGCTGTCTTTTTTGTATGTTGGTTAAAAGCCTTGCAGCAGCACTCTGAATTGACTGGAGAAGGTCAAGATCTTTCTTATTCAAACAGATGAAAGGACGGCTACAGCAGTCAAGACGAGATGAAATAAAAGCATGAATAATCATGTGTAATTCAGCTTTTGACACCAGAGTTTGAGATAAGAAATGTTTCTCAGCTAAGAAAAAGAAAGAGTAAAAAGAGTTTCTCACTCATCCTTGAGAATGTCACTCCAATGACACAGCAATAAATATACTGATAAAAAGTCCATATTCAGTCCTAAAGTCCATTTAGTGGAGATGAAAGTGACCAATCACAAGACACGGCAAACATTGTTTTATTGTTTGAAGCAGTATTTCATCATAGTCATGCTTCACTCAAATAAATAAAACACATCCAAACATATAACTTGTTTAAAATGGATGGATAACTTTTTAACCTGATGTTGCTGCTTTTTGTTTTCTTTTCTTTGAAACAGGGTAACAGTATAAAAGTAGAATCTCCACTAATTCTGTGAGATTCAAACAACCTGAATTAGACAGAAGTGATTAGACAGAAGCATCCTGACAGACTGAAATGTCACGCTCTCTGGTTTTGTTTGCAGTTTATTTCCAGTTCTCATGTTTAGCTTTCCATTGTTTGTAATTGCTTTCTCTGTCCTGATTATTTTCACTTTTACCATTGGGTAAGTAAGTAGTGTGTGTGCTCTGCTCACCATTTATCAGGTTGTTTATGCTGGTTTGGTCATGCGCAGTTAGTTCCTATATGACTCCAGTGCGCTGCACCAGAAATGCAGGGCTTCAGAGAAGGGAGAGCTCTTTAAAAGAACAGCATAAATCTGCACAATTCTCAACTTGCATTTGTATCATTCAAGTTGCAACAGAATAAATACTTTTCTCATTAGGATTTAGATGAGTAAAAATGGCTTCTTATCTTTCTGTCTCTGAGTAATTTGGAGAATTAGTTTTTGCTTCAAGGTTAAATGTTTTGCTGCTTAAGGCTTATCAGTTTTCTACTTAATGTTTATACTTCTTTGTGGGGCAGGTTCCAGTGAGTCACTGTGCTCTTATTTTGTTTCACTAAATCACCGTGCAGCACTGTCACAGTTTCCCCATTGTAAGGGAATAATTTGAAGTAGCAAGTTTTTACTTTAAGAAACTTTCAAGATTTTCTGAAACTGTTTTGTATTGTCTTCAATTTCCACTGCATATTAAGGATGAATACGGATTAGGTAGGTTGAAATGTTTTCGCCAGGAAGGTAGTACTTTTGATTTTACTCTAAACGGTTTTTGGATTGTAAATCAGTAAACCAGAGTCTTCATCCACAGTTAAACTCCTCTTCTTCTATCAACTTTTCACAGTCTTTCGCTTGCAATGAGCCTGAGGTGAAAAATGGAAGAAATCCCACCGTCAAAGTAATATTTTGAAAGATAGTCCTTTATTTAGTTTCATGTTAATCTGCTTGAGCTGAGCTTTTCACCTTCAGTAAGTATCAAACTGTTTTCTTTTATTTAATGTTAGAGGGTCCATTTTGCCATCTAGTTCAATATGCTACAGTCTAATTATGGGATTCAGTTGGCAATCCATTTATTCCCATGAGAAAATCTGTGGCCTCCCTTATGCTTGTTTAACCTTTTATTCCACTTTCCTTCATCTCAAACATCCTTTGAGTGTCACTTAAAAGGTGCTCGGTTTTTGTTGCATATTTTAGAGAGATTGAGTAGGAAGAAAAAAATAAATGAACAAAGTGCTCACTTGCCCAAGTGGAAACGGGGAAGGCATGCTGGTTAAAAAGTGAATCACACTGATGGGCAAATGCGGGTAAAATCTTGCGGTATCACAAAAACTGTGGGTTCAGTTCTTATTAGTTACATTGGATTATGTAAGACAAACTTTAAAGTAATGCAGTCTGCTTTCATGCATTTTTTGTTAAACGGGTGTAAAGCTAGTTACTTGGTTTATCTGCTTTTCAGTTTACTGTGCTGACTGCATGCAAAGCACAGTGTTGTCTCGGACCAATATGTGCTCTGAGAGTTTACATCCTTCATGAATCATGAACCCAAACACACAACAGTGATTGGACTTAATAATGGAAATTAACATTTTCCTAAAAGACGAGGAGGTTGGTTGCAAAGAGTACAGCATACAAACACTCATTTCTATCTACTTTTCTGTTGATAAGCAGTTGTGTAACAGGAGCAACTAAACTGTGAACCCAAACGGCTTTCAAAATTAGCTTCCCAGAAATGACGCATGACTGCTGGAGTGTTGTAAAAATCAAACAAACCCTTTATGGAGCACATCGCGCAGCACGGCTGGGAAATAAAGAGCACAAATGGACCTTTTGGGTGTATGTGCATGTTCACATGCATACATGCTCAAACAGGCAACAGAGACAGGTTTATTAACAAATATGTTCCAGAGCTTCAAGGTGGACATGCCTTACGCTTTCCAGTCCTTCAGTGGAAAGAAAGTATCCCCAGAGCGCATCTTTACATAAAACATCTTCCACTTCCTGCTTTCCATTTTCAGAAGCCAAACACTTTGATGATATCCAGAATTTATACTCAAAAGCACAAATATCCCCTTGAGCCTTTTCACCTTCTCTACGCTCAATTATTTCCCTCTCTCGTGTGTCGGCTTCCTGCTTTGAGTGGAAAGCCAAACAAGGCAGCAGTAAAGGCGTTGGCCTCCGCCTATCACAGCGTGGAGCACTTACAGATACAAAATTTGAATAGCACTCTTAAAATGCAAAATGACCCAGAATATACAGAACAAAATGTGCTCATGATGATGACAATGAAACCTTTGACTGTCGTCATGAAAGGTCAGCAAGCTCAGGCAGCTGGGATTCTGTTGCGTTGTTGTGTCCCGGTTATCAGAGCTCCTGGTGGAATATCACAGTGCATGCTTTTCACACTGACCCTAAACTAGTTGGTCATTCTGTGAAAGAACCTCAACGCAAACTGTGAGCAAAAGCCTTCAAAATAAAGACTTACAAAATACCTATATGTATGTAGGTGCCGGATGGTTGACTGAATTTAAAACAAAAACAGAAAAAAATGAGAGATGTTGTGAAACAGAGTGAGTATGGAGTTGGTAAATCAGAGGCGCCACATCAAAGGGAGAAGACGACAGTTAAAATGGAAAGAGGTGAAACTAAAATGACAGGCGACACTTCGCTCTAATCATCCTCCCCCTGGAACTAAATCTCCCCATTAGCAAGACTGCAAGGTCGATGATACGCACCCAGATGTTCTCCTTCTAGGTAAATGTTCACTGTTTGGAGCAGCAAATGTGCCTTTTCCACAACAGCTTTTTACCAGATAGTCAGTCCACAGGAGGAAAAGGAAACAAGAATAATCAAACTAATGAAAACTGATCTAACTGCAGCGCCTTGCAAAAGCATTTAGACACCTTAAACTTTTTACTTTTTCTCACATTAAAACAAAAAGAATTGTAATACAATATGTTAAAATTCTGAGTTACATGGCTTATAGGAAGTAGAACAAAATTGTGAAGTGGCAAAAAAATAAGACAGTTTGCTTCTAATTTTTCAAATAAAATCTGTAAGAGTGACATAGGCTTGCTTTTACCTTTACCGCAGTTTTTCAATGGTAGTGTAATTTGCAACAGCTACTTCTGCTTTCAATTGATTTAATTTAATTTAATTCAGGTTTATTGATAGGGACAGACACAAATAGACAAACTGAACAGAACAGCAGTCCCATTTTTGCATCATTAAAAAGAATCAAAGCAAAATCAACACTCAAGTTTTTAAATAAGTAAAAAGATTCTATTGATTAACATTTAATAGTGAATAACTACCACAACAGTAAGGCCACAAACTTTAGAATTTTAAACTTGATTTTGGTTAAATTTAAAGCAGATCTCTGGAGCTGCAGACAGAAATGTGACTTTCTTTCCACCTGCTTTCCAAGTCTTAATCAATCTTGATGAAAAAAAAAATATCTTCATTGCTTAAAGCTCCTCTGAACTATTATTCTTTTCTCATCTTTGTGTATTAGGCAGAAAATTGTTTTCATAAAGGCTGGAGAAAACAATATAGCTCACCCCGAACACATATTAGCGGAGATTAGCTTGGCCCCAGAGATGCAGGCAGCAAATGAGAAAAGACAAATGAAAATAATGTATTTGTACATCTCAGCTGCATTGTGACTCTGCCTCCACTTTTCTGGAGTTTCTGTGTTGCCACACGTACATTTTTCCATTCACAAGCATAGGCATATGCATTCAAAGCTCTCTTCATATATGCCTTTACATGTGTAAACAGAGAACTAGCCAAGACCTGCAGCAGCCTGTTGCTAGGTTACCCCTTTTAGTGATTCCTTCTCATCCTGGTTAACAAACAGCTCCTCTGTTGCCTCGTGGACACACATACACGATGCACAGACACCAACACACAAACACTGTCTGTTTCTATCTGGGTAGAGAAGGGACCTGCCTGTTTTATGGGTTTAATCTCAGCAAGAAAAGATAGCAAGTGTAGAACAGAAGGAACACTTGCTTGGCCTTTAGGTCGTTGTCAACCTTTCGTCTCCTCCCAGATGCCTTTAAAAAATGGCTCATAGATGGAGGAGTAGAAAATAATTGCTCTTCCCCAGAAACATTTCTTCACAGCTGTGGGAAATATCAAACTATTGTGGAGCAAAATACTGATGGCTCAGCAAGTAAAATGCAATAAATTCACAATTGTACTTCATGAAGAAATATGTCCGTAGTGAATTTGATTCCAAGTAACATGGAAGGCAGAAATATATTAGCTTTTCTTTAAAATAAAAATTACAAGTTATAGAAATGCTGCTGAGATTTGGAAGGGATATCAAACACACAGTGGTCAGGCAGTCAAACAAGATCTACATTAGATGGACAAATTATTATTACTTTATTAATAAATGTAGAAATTTGAAAGATATGATATGAGATTTTAAGCCAAAAGTATTCTTTTTCTAAAAGACTAATTTAAATGTGCTTTTGTTCTGACTATTGACTGAATACTTCACAATTACAAGAAAGCTATGTTTCGATGCAGTATGCTGTGGTTGGAAAATACTTTAAAATATACACAAAAGAAAGGAATGAAGGAACAAAGAAAACGTGCTGTCCGTTACATTGCATACATTCTCATCCTCACATGAGCGTATTGGTCACTAGTTGAATTTCTAGAAGTCGGTTTTCTCCACAGGTTTTCATCTGATGTTCTCAAAAGCGAACAATCTGTGGATAAATCCATTAACTGGGTTTTGCGTTGAGGAAGTTACCTTTAAAACAGAAGTCTTAATCTCCTACAATGATCCAGATTGGGATGAATAAAGCTTTTAACTCAACACTTTCTTTATAAAAACCCAAAAAGCATTTTTGACAATGTTCACTGAGAAACACCAATTAAGAAATTTTAGGTAAAATAGATGATGTTGCACATTCAGTGTTTTAATAGTATTTGGCAAAAGTATTCACCTCTTTAGCTTCTGTGTCTTAATAATGTCAGTGTAATTTTATACTTACTCATGAGATTCATTGAAAGTTTATAACACAGAACAATGGCTGGTAATGCAAAGCTATACAATCTTTTTTCTGCCTTTAGTCCCTCATATCTCTTTCTGTCTGTTTGTTCCCCCCTCCTCACTATCTTTTATTCTTCAGCAAAAAACTGCTCCTACTTCAAACACTTCACATCGGGAGAAGAAGCTGAGGTTTTTGAAGTGAAGACCCAAAAAGGTGGGTGGATCTTCGCTAACTCAGGCAATAAGTTACCACAGCACCACACTGTCTATGCTAATATAAGAGAAAAACAGAGAAGACTGTAAAGGCAGGGAGACATATATGATCATGTGCTCCCTTAATGAGAAATGTTTGAACATGACAACAAATCTTTCTGCCACTTTTAGGGATTTAAGAAAAACAAGATGGCAATTTGGAGCAAATTACTTTTTACACACTTGTAATGGCAAATGTGTTTAAATGCAATTCTTCCTGATTTATTGTGTTTAATCTTATCACATTCGAGTGAAAGAAACAGCAGCATCCTGAAAAATGTCTTCAATTAAAGTCCACACTTGTAAACACCTTCATTAACTTCTATTATATAATTAGGCTTGTATAGCAGAAATGTTCTTATTTTAGATATGGTGTAAAATGATAAGAGTAATATTTTAATAATGTAAAAACTAATTTGCTTCTAATGGCACAACAAGGAAGTTTTATTTCTTTCCACTGAAGCAAGGCAAAAAATAAAGAAATGCAATAAAAATACAAAAATAAAATAAAAATATAAAACCAAGATAGACCAAAAAAATCTGATGTGTTTTTATGTTCATATGAATTTTCAAAGAAATGCTCTAAGGAATGAGAGTTTGGTGCTGTAAACCTTCTGTCTCCTTTCTGTAGTCCAAAAAGCATGAAATATTAATATCCAACAGCAACAAAACTCTTAATCATCCGATGAATTAATTCCCAGTTTGCATTTAGTTACTCATGCTTTGAAAAGATAAACTGAAATGGTGGAAAATATTTCCTAGTTTTTAAGGTATAATTGGAATTATTGTGAATTGACACATTTCAGTTTCTATTAAATTGACATTTATATACAAAAAACATAAATATAACATTTTTAAAAGATGGTAAATGCATATGAATAATGCAAAACATGTTTTGTACGTGGGGAACATGGCTTTGCTACAATTCATCATTTAATATATGAAACATATAGATTCAACTTAAACTGGATCTGCACAGGTAAGAATGTGTATGTTGCTTTAATGTCTCCTAAATAAAGTTAGGAAAGAAAGATCAGGAATTCTGCACACAAAAAACTTCTTAGAATGTCCTGAAGAGCCTAAATGTGAGGAAATTTTCCACCAGATATGTTTGAACAGTTGGGACTCTGAGGTGAAATAGGATCATTTCTATCTCAGCTGGAGTGTTACAGAGAAGCAAAAAGCAGATTATCTTTATCTGAGAAAAAAAGAGAGAGAAGGCAAAGAGACATGTGCTAATCATCTTGTTAAAAGCCTGCAGCATCTTGTCTGTCATGCAAATGGTATTATTACCAGTTTGAATTAATGTCTGTTGTTTTTTTTGTTTTTTGTTTTTTAAGTGGGGCTAATTTAAAGGCTAATTATCCGGTTCATAACTCAGCTCAGTGCTACAATGAAACAGTTATTTTCTTACACAGTCCCAGTTTTTAATCTCCACACTGATCCTATCATCTCATCCAGTTTTCTTCAACCTTTTTGTCCGTGGTAGATTTTTATTTTATGTTATTTTATTTATGTTTTCTTGTTGGCTTTGTATCCTCCTCTGGTTTCTAAATCTTATTTGTTTCCTTTCCCTCCTAAGAGTACAATATCTCAGCTGCAGCCATTGCTATCTTCAGTCTGTTCTTCATGATTCTGGGCACTCTGTGTGTCATCTTTTCTTTCGGAAAAGGGCGAGACTACCTGCTCCGACCTGCCGGGATGTTCTTTGCCTTTGCAGGTTAGATATGATTGTGTTATTTTTCCTCCTTTTTCAGAGTTTGAAATATTTATGATTAGTCGTTACAGTGCTGATTTTTATAGACCTTTTTTTAAAGCTAATGCATCTTTTTGTTGGATGAATTGAACTAATGGAGGTCTTTCCTGTTTTGGCATGCAGGCCTTTGCATTATCATCTCCGTTGAAGTGATGCGCCAGTCTGTCAAGCGAATGATCGATAGCGATGAGACCATCTGGATTGAATACTATTACTCCTGGTCCTTTACCTGTGCCTGCGCCTCCTTCACCCTCCTCATCCTCAGTGGAGCTGCCCTTCTTCTTATCTCAATGCCCCACATGCCTCGTAACCCCTGGGAAACCTGCATGGACGCTGAGCCAGACACCTTGGATTAGCCATGGATGATTTTGCAGGAATCAATTGTAAACAGAGATTAAAAAATGATGGTTGTGTATCATTTAACCCTTTAATTATGTATAGCTCAAGTAAAAGACATTAAGTTTGCTTAAAATGAGAATTAACTTTTTTATCTCTTCTTTTTTTTTCTTTTTCAAATATTCCAAAATTTAATCTCCACAGGTTTTGAATTTAAATTCAGAGTTTTGCATCATTAATATTTAAAGACTTCCATTTTGACTATGCTTTGCAAAAGTCTTCTGACCCATTGATCTGACTGATATCTTGTTGTTTATAATTCACAAATTTAGTGTATTTTTGGGTTATTCCGTGCCATAAGACCAACACGGTGTAGCCGTTCTCTGAACTGTTAGATTTTGGCTATCATTTAAAATATACTGCAAATCACCCTGAACTCACCATGTCCAGCATGAAACACGGTGGCGCCAGCGTGATGCTGTGGGGACGCTTTTCTTCTGCAGGAACAAACAGCTCCTCAGACTGAAAGAGGAATGGAGTTAAATTCAGAACCATTCTGGAAGAAAACTTGTTAGGAGCTGCAAAACGTTGAAATAGGTTGACAGTCCAGTTCTTCCAGTAGAACAATGACCCTTAATAATATAGCATATTTAAATGTGTGAATGCTCGTGAACTACATTTAGTTGTGTCATTGGAAAGCCTCCTATTTTGTCTTTCTATACCAGTTTGACTGTGGTTGAAATTACAGAAGTTATTTTGCGTCAGTCACTTTCATAAAATCCCCCCAGAACACTTAAAGTGTGTGGATGTAATGTGAGTTAATGTGAAAACGATCACAGAGTGTGAGTACTTTTGTAAGGAACTGTATTTTCAACATAGCCATTTTTACCAACCTATTCTAAAATTATACCTTTAAGTTTCAGTTAAGGCTGTAAAATGCTACATCTATGATATGAAGTATAGGAAAATTAAACTGTTTTGTTTGTCCTTCAGCTGTAAATGACGCTTCAGTTCACCTGCAAATAATACTGTCACCATTAGATAAAGACCTCATTTAGACAAACTCCTTTTATCCAGTTGTTTCACGTGTTGTTAGTCACCTGTGCCTAATGTGTTTCCATGAGTCGATGTGGCCAAGCAGACATTCGGCTAATGCAGGTGCAATGAAATTAAAGACCCCTAAAGGATACCAACTCACAGGGAAAAAAATCAATTTTATCGTAATCAGAGCAAACCTGTTATCATAGTTAACACAGTGTGACATCATTACATGGACTATAAAAAACAAAACAATTAAAGCACAGTGTGCATGTCTCTTCTGCGCATAGCAGATCTAATAAATCTATTTTAACAAATGTTATCTGGTAAGAATATGAGAGGCTACAACTGAGTGGTGATGTAAAACAAAAGCATGTTTTTTATCTGACGTTTCATGACAGCAGGCCTGAAGTAATGTCATTCATGTATAATTTGTATTATCATTTTTACACAATATTGATATTTGTCTTTTTCACAAGAATCAATTAAAATATTTAAATCCCCCAAACGTTTGTATTTTCACTTGAGGTTTTGTCTCTTCGGTCACTTTAACTTCTTAGTTCAATCAGAAAAGTATGTAAAGGGTAGCATTATGAGAGCATAAATAATTATGGAGTGATAACAAACTCAAAAACAAGCACAGAATTTATTTTTTATTTTATTTTTACTTTTTCTTGGCATTTCAGGTAAACCATATAGAGAAGCAGCAAGTGAAATTTCTTTATGTAACTCTTCCTGCAGATAGGATTCACAAAGAACTTCACAAGTTAAAATCCATGCATATAATAATAAAATACAGTAATAAGAAAAATGCAGAGGAATTAGTTGGAATTTAGAAATGTCTAAGTACAAAAATACGCCTTAAGCTTCAAGTGGTTGAAAACATTGTGGAAGAACATTGCACCATTTCAGCGCCACAGTTTCAAAGAATCTTTACATTTGGTACAATGGACAATCAGACCTATCAGGATATGCGAGTGAAGGAAATCGGACTGACATAAAGGTGCAAGATGTGGGTAAAGACAACTGACAGATGGACTCACACTTGCTCCCAGTCAGTTTCAAGCATCCAGTATAAAACTGTCATGTTAAGGCAGCAGGTGGCCAGGCAGTGATGGTGGTTTCAGACGAAACGTCATCGTCCCACTGAGTATGATGCAGTCTTTCAAAATGAGATGCACTTGAAATGCTTTCCATGTCCAATCCGAAGTTCTGCTTATTCTTTATCGAGGCTTTTGTAAATTGGAAACATTTCATTTCAGTTACTTAATGAAGTAGCAGAAATCTAACTGAATTAAGAGAGACATTTACTTCAAAATGCTCCACAGAATTTGAGTACAGGAAGTCAAGGCCTCTTGGGAGCTGATATGATGTGGCTTTTAAATAATTCATTGCACCTTTACTGTAGTTCAATGACTCCTGCACACTTGCTTATGCTCCCTATGGTACACTTTTAAATCCTGGAACTTTGTCAGTATTTTGTTTTATGACTTTTGCTGAAATATTACACCTGCTTTCATAGCATCCAAAGAAATCAGGTTTGTACATTTTTAAAGCTCAGTTTTTTGCTTTGGCAGTGTCAAGTTAACACCTGGAAGGTGTCAGAACTGTGATTTCTGCACCTGGCTTCACTGCATATGTTTTACAGGTTTTTTGTTGTTGTTGTTGTTTTTTTCTCCACAGTAAAAAACAGTTGGATTGGGTATTAGTTCACTGAGTTTGTTTTAGTGAGGTTTAGGGAACCAAAGTTGCAACATTAACATAGAAAAGCATATTTGAAGGTTTGCACTTGTCATGGCTTTGATAGTGGAGGAATTGCAGGTGGTGTACAACAGCAGAGGAGAGTGTGTGGAAGAAAACTTTCCACTTTGGCACAAATATAATTTTGCCTACCAAAGGAAAATATGAATCACAACTTAATGATCTTTTCTTAGAAAAGGTATCAACTTCCCAGCAGGTATCTTCAATCTTTGTATACCTGTTTGTTATATTTTAATTTGATTTACTGTCTTACTTAACTTTATTTAAATTAAAACATAAGAATCTCTTTAGCTGAAATGTCATAATTTGTGATGCTACATTCTATGTTTGTCCCAGAGTACAGAAGAACAATGACGTATGATTTCCCATAAGCCAGAGCTGAAACTGGTAACAAAGTACACCAATATCGAAAGGTTATGATTTCTGAACAGCTAAATATTTCCATCCTGTTTCAGTTGGGTTTAGGACAGAGTAATGCAGTCCTCCACCTTCCCCACCTATTGCTGCAGCTTCTAGCCAGCTTGCTGAAAGAAGACTACTATAAATCGCATTTACTTAGACTAAAAGTAACACGAATGCGCTGTGCCAGTTGTGGATAGGTTATTTTTTAAAGTAAATCCATTGCATTTTCTTTTTGTTTGGGTGCATGTTAAGCAATACCCCTGATCCTCATCTGTGTGGATGGTTTTATGCTGAACCAAGAAAGCAGCATCTTTACTTGAACTAAAAACAATTCAAAATTATTATTATTATTTTTGTTTTGTTATGTTTGTTTGTTTTCTAATGTCAGCAGGAATGACTGGACATTATCAGATATTTTAAAAAGCTAAACAGCCAAACAATTGATAAATGAAAATGGCAAATATGTCCATGCGTTTTTGTATGTACGTTGAATTTCTTTCTTTTTTGTGTGTGCACACTTTTATCATCATCTTACTTGCTTTGATGAATAAACATTATTGACTCACAGACCTATTTATAGGTAAACTTAGTAAGAACCTGACTGGATCGGCTTTTCCTTTCAGAACTGCCTCAATTATTTGTGTCATTTATTCACCAAGGGGTTAGAACCCTTCCTCAGATATTTTTGTCCGTTATTGACTTAATAGCATCAAACAGTAGCCGGAGATCAGTTGGCTGGAATCCCAAACTTATATTAATGGACTGAAACCTGGTTCACCATGGAGGCCATGGGATTACAGTAAATTCATTGTCATGTTCAAGAAACCAATTTGAGAAGATTTGAGCTTTGTTACATGCTGTCTTAAAGTAGCCATGTGAAGATAGGAACACTGTAATCATAAAAGAATTGACATGGCAATAATATAAAGATACACTGTGGTATTTACATGATAACACTATTACAGTCCTTCCACCAGCCTGAACCACTGATACAAGGCAGGATGGTTGCATGCTTTCATGTCTCATCCACATTTAGTGAGCCTGTGTTCATTTTAGCCTAAGTTATTTTTTCCTAGCTGCTAGAAGTCAATTCTTCTGCTTCTATAGTCCAGCTGCTTCAAGAATTGAAGAGTTTGAACTTTAACAAGATATCTTCATCATGTCTACATGCCAAAATGTACTGAAATTGTTGCAATGTATTTGACTGATTTGTGCAAACAGGCAGATGAAAGATGTCCAGTAAATATGTTTGTGCTAAATGCTCTACATGTGAAAGTTTTGTAAGTTAATAAAAACAAGATGGACAGTATTTTCCACAAATGGCTGGACAGATATATTTTTTCTATGTTTAGTATGTACTACATATAAAGTTACATGTTCCTTATGCATATGTGTTGCCTGTTTGACTTGCTAATGAATTCATTTCAAGTGTCACAGAATAAATGCATAAAGAGGAACATTTCACATGGATTTAGAAAACTGAGGAGGGTTTTGTCAGGAAGGATTTAGATTCAGGTTTTACAGGAGTGGTAACATCAAAATGTAAATGTATTCACTAATGTGTTGTTTTGTAACCAGCCTCCTCACCAGTTTGTCAGAACTATTATTTGTCTTCCTGTGAATCTGCATTACATCCCTTGACCTGTGTGACAGATTTGTTCTTTTCCTGCTTTTGGCATAATTTAAAAAAAAAATATTAATCATTAATATGCAAGCAAAACAATAATTACTGGAGAGACGTTACTAAATGTTGCTCATATTATCAGTATGTTGTAAACAGAACATCAACATTGTGTGCAGCTAACTTTTTGTCTTTTAACCTCTTTTTCCCCTGCTTTGCAACAGCACCATAGACAAAGCTTAATGTCATAATACATGTGCTGGTTCCCTTCTCCATTATTATGACTTATTAAAGTTAAGAAGTCAATAGCCTATAGGCAGGGTGCACCTTAGTCAGGCTGCCAGTCATTCACGGACACTTAGAATCATACATTCACACACTGTGACCTAAGGGTAATTCAGGGAGCCCAGTTATCATAATATCCATGTTTCTGGTGCCTAGAAGGAAGTTAGAGTTTCCATGTATCCATGGGTAGAACATCAGAAAAGCTCCTGGCCAAGATCTGAACCCAGGTCCCTGTTTGTTGCAAACCATGACATCAGCTCCTGGTGCTGCTCTGGACTGGATGTAGGACTGGATGTCCTTCTGGAATAGAGTTGACAGGACACCAAAGTATAGTTTTAGGTTTTTATGAGTTTTTAAGGTCAGTAAAGAAGACAAGAACAAATACTGCTGGTACTGTTGGTAAAGATTTTCCTTTGCACATTTTCACTCCAGAAACTGGATATTGAATCCTATTGCAATTCAGCAAAATAAAAAAAATAAAAAAAGTATGTACTTGTCTAAAACAAATTTTATCTACTTGTAGCAGTGTCTTGTTGAGATCTCTATGATGGTTTCCCAAAAAGCCCGAGAAAATATTGCTAAAATGTAGACAATTTCAAGGGTTATGAATACTTTCCACATATTCATAAAGGTTTGAAATGTTAGGGATAGAGCTTTAGAGCTACAACCATTACTTAATTTAAAATAACTTATTAAGTGACTTATTAAAGTTACTGTATAAAGATAAAGGAGGCTGTAGATCACATAAATTTTTATATATGTTAATGTAGGGAATCTCTACATTAAAGAATGACGGCAACAAAATATACATGCAATAAAGCTACGGTGCAAATATTACAAGAACAGAACAATTTCTTAAAATGGATTCAAATTTAATGATATGTGCAAGGATAAAATAATTCCTTTTGGTTTGTTTACCTTTCTACCATTTTGCTGATGAAGGATCTCTGCAGGAGTCATCCTAGTTCCTTGAGTCACTGCGAGGAAGAAAAAGCTGTCGGTCCCTTTCCCGACCTCTGACTGAGTTCTGTCAAAGCTGCCACTATTCCCTATGCAGCACAATACAGTACAAGCATTTTACATTCTGCTTTGTCCTCGGGAGGTTGGATGAGCTGGCAGAAAGGTTTAAAATCACAGGGCGAGATTTCTTTCAAGTCGTCTAGACAGGAAAGGAAAAAAAGGAAAGAAGCGAAAACGGAAACTGAAAAGACTGAGCAGAGGGATGGACAGCAAATAAAGGATTGAGAGAAAAGGTATAGATGAACGCGAGCTACAAGCTGTCAAATAACAGTTAGAAAAAAAGGGAAACAGTGACCTATTACAAAAAAATGTGACAAGATAAGGCTTGATCTACACCCATTTAAGGTTGACAGTGATTATCTCTTCTTATTAATGTACATAAACTAAACAAGGAATAAGATTTCTTCATATTCCCCAAAAGTTTCTCTAAGAGTTTTTCATAATTAATGAAAGATAAATACACGTTAGTTCAAGATTAAGAAGGACATTCAACTAGAAAGAAAATCTATTATCAATCAAATATACATACGAAGGATTTATTAAGCAAGACTCTGAATAAATCTACTTTACTAATTCTACGTCAAGGCGGACATTTTATGATGATGCCACAAGTATAAAATCTTATTATCTGCACAGCTCAGAGAGCATCCAGCTGTCTTTCAGAAGGGGTTTTATCATTTATCATTTTATACATCTATGCCTGTATCTAAAAAAACAAAACAAAAAAAACATGCAAAATTAATATAAATGATAGAAAATGAAGAAGTATGGTGTCTTTGAAGTATGGTGGATGCTTTTAATTATCTCCCACTGTGAAAAGTGCATCTCTGCTGGAGATCAATGGCGTGGAGTCCACTGTGTTCTACTGGGTCAAGTGGAGGGTACTTGTCATTAAAGTCACAGTCCCTATTTAATTTTTTCTTTAATAATAAATGATCGCCTGACCATCTGTAGATGCCGTACTCCATGATCCTAACGAGTCAAACAGCGTTGGGATAATCAAGCAGCAGATGATGTTTAAGTTTCATGTTCAACTTAAACTATCCGCCATCCACAGGTAAGTAAACAATTATCTAATAGTTCAATAGGACTGTTTCTATTCACAGAGTCAGGCCAATGCCTCTCTGACAGAACCGACTAAACTTCTGCTAATCTAGTTCTTACAGCTGTCAAGAAAATTTTAGCTCAGACAGATTTTTTTTTTTTTTCAGCCAGAAAGCCACTCTAAAGCTTAAAGGTTGTTTATTCTGTCACATATTGTTGGATTTGCAGTTAGCTTCTACATAAAGAAAAACTTTCTTAGAGAAGTGGCACTAAGCACACATTCGAGGCGGATGGAGGAAAGTTGGGATCTTACACAAAAATAGCCAAATTAAGCATAAAATACAAACAATATTTGTCACAGTCAAGTCCAAAAGGGTGAAAAGCACTGTGTAACTTAGTCGGGTGATGTTTATTGGTGGACTCTTTACTAAGCTCATTTGGAGACATAATCTTGAGGAGAAAGAGCCGTCACAAGGGGTTCATCAACCAATCAGAAGCAGATCTGGGATAACGTGAGAGATAATCTCACATCAGACAGCCACCTTAAAAAAATAATAGGCTAATAGAAAATCAAAATGGGAACAATTTATTACTCTTTAAATAGTAAAGATACTGACTTTCTCTTTTTATGTTATTTGGATTGAGTGAAACACTTCATCAAGGAGTGCTCATATTATCAAATAAGAAAAAAACATTGAATTTTAAAGTCACAACATGATAACTAAAACTAGTCAGGCTACATTTTGCCTACACACTGAGAAAAAAAAAATTCAGAGCACACTTAATTAATAAACATGTCAGTGTCCAACGCTGTGCGCCCCCACATTGAGCTGTGAGTCACATCTGTTAAATACAAAATTATGACAAATGTTTAGGTGTCTGCTCACGACTGGACTTCTCATACCTACTGAAAACAGGGTCTGGTCTCTAAGGATGTGTCATATTGCCCCTCGTCTAATAAACAGACAGCAGTTTCTTCAGAGCCATAGATAAAGCAGGGAGAAAATAAAATCTATTAAAGGCTTGCATCATAAAATCTATTTCCCTACAAACTTGAATCGATTATCGATTAGTTTCCACAGCTTCTAGAAGCTTTTTGCAATGAAGACAAACTTTTAGTCTACACAACTTTGGATTTTACTTACTTTTAAACAATTTAGACAACAGTCAACAGGTTGACTGCCTCTCTAAAATAAGCTCCACATCTGTTTGTGATTTTTCTATTGAATTGTATGTTCAGAAAATGTCAAGAAAACCCTAAAGTTTCATAAGACCACCTCCCATACAACCCAGACCTCATAACAGCAGGAATAAAAAAGTCAAATACAATACACATTTAAAAGAAACAATCAAAATTACATGTGAACAGTTTTTAAAAGTTTTTTGAGTGGTTTCCACCATTGGATTGAAGAGTTGGTGGTAGATTATTCCAATATTTAAGTGTCCTATGATTAATTCATTTCTGCATAATGGTAATTAGATGTTGCAACATTGTCTTATTGAATAAGTGTGTATATCACAATAATTAATAAAAAATGTGTCTAGTTGCAACAATGTGAACCTATAGGTTTGTACTGTAACCTGAACATTTGACAGTAGTGTAAAGTCTGTTGGCATGTTTCAGATGTGGGCCTCTCTTCCTGTTTGACAGCATACGAATGCACCTTTCAATCCAAAGATGAGAGACATCAGTGTTTGTCAGGATAACTCCTTTGCTCTTCCCAACTACAGACTCTTCACCTCAGCCAGACAGTGACAGCAACTCTCAAGTCGCCCTCAAGTGCTACTTTTTCTTCAATTTTCTCTCTTTCTCCACTCTGCTTAAGTGTGACTAGATTTATTTTCCTTCGATCCAGCCTTTCGCTATTTCTGACTCACTGCCGTTTTCCATCCTGCCTCGCTATGTCATTTTACGTCTTTTTCTGCTGCCCACACTCTGCACTCTTTGCTTCAACTTTCATTCTTTCTTTTCTTCAGCGCAATTTACTTTCCCTTTTAGACTTCCTTCATCATCACTGGTCTGTGTTCTTACATTTCACTCCTGAATTTCTCTAATGTTTCAATATTTTGGTCAACATCAGTCTTGTTCTTTCCCCCTCTTTCGTCTTCTCTTGTCCCGCTTTGATGCTATCCTCACCAGACAGTGACGGTGAGGCATTGGTTCACCTCCTCCTCTTTTTTGTATCTGCTATTCCTCCCTTTCTGCCCCCCTCCCCTGCCCTCTACCACCTTTCCTGTCTCTATCTTTCTGCTCCAGTGAGCTCTCAAGCAGGCACTCTGCTGTCTAATGACTTGGATCGGTAGTGACTGTTGAGAGGAGATAGAACTGTAATAAGGCAGTTCAGCTCGGCACAAGAGTGCAAAGCACTACCCGCTCTTCGCCTGTACTTACTATACACTGTAATCAGGGCAGGAAGCAGCATGGAGGAGGAATTGATGGAGCATTGTATGTAGAGATGAAATGACCTGGGAGTTTATGTTTCCTAAATTATTCGCATGTTTTATGTTAAAAAACAAAAACGGTGTTGTATAAAGTTGAAAAAATAAAAATAAATCCAACATTTAAATCTACACATATTTAAAAATCTACTCAGTGTGGTAAAAATTATTCTGCAAATTACTATTTTTTGTCTTCCTTTTTTTTATAGTTTTATTATATCATCTTATGTTAACATAAGTTGATTTAAGCTTTACTTAATATTTGAAATCAGTTTTTGATCGTTCACAGATATTTATTTAACTCAAGATTAAAATTTTACTTCATTAATTTCAGACTATCTGTGGTCGTACCTTTTTTTTTAGTTTTCTAAAAGAAAGTGGTTTTATCACAAGGAAACATAAGAAAAATGTATCTTGTTTAGCTAATTGAACAAAAAGATATCAGCAAAAATGTGTTTTCTATAACATCCAACTCCGTAATAGTTTTCTGTAAAACATTAATTGTACCAGTGTTTCAGTCTCTGACGTTAGTTTGAGCAAAGTTTTGCTTTGTTTGTTATTTATATTTCGCTCCACTGTTTTCTGTTCCTATTACATACACTCTTACTTACATTCTTTTAATTTGAAATGTTTTACTTTTACATCGCCCTGTTAATTTCCCATGGATGAAGCGCACCTGGCGACGTGAACAGCCAATTCGGAGTCAGCAAACTGACAAAAACAACCAATGGCAAAGAAAGAAATTCAAGAGGGAAAATGTTGAACACATGAGACACATTTTGTTTTCACTCTTTTGGGATGCAGGTTGTTTAAAAGTCATAATCATTAACAAGAGCAACAACAGATCAGCAGCACAGAGGAACAAACACTTCCTGAAACGTTGTGGCTGAAGGGAAGAGAAAATTACATGTGATGCTGCCCTACTAGGGTATGTTTGAAGTCCAACCATTTATCAACATCCTCAGGAAAACAGAAACACAATTTAGTTTCACTGGATTTTAATCGATGAAGTGATATGTTGCTGTTCAAAACACCAGTCACCCAGTGCATCTGAAGCCAGGCATGAATTTTTCTTTTTTTTGTTGTTGTTCTTTTAATTCATTTTGAAATGAGTTCTCTGTGCAATCCTTTACCATCTTCTGTTTATATCAATTTCTTTTTATGTAATTTTTTCTCTTTAAAAATGAACCAAACTTTTATAATTCTTCTATTGGTTCACATCACCAGCTTCAAACGTATCTACTGAGATTCTCTTTTCGGTTCTTTTCCTTTGTTAATTGTTGGAGAACTAAAGAGAGTTGACCCCACTGATCCTTCGTCCAGTTGAGTGTGACTAACTTTAATTTAACGTGGAAACGCAGGGAGCCCATTCCTGTCCATGAATAAATTTAATTTGAATTCAGCTGTCTGAGGAAGAGTACAAACAGTAAAAGCAGTTTGACACAAAGACTAGACGACCTCCTAGAAAGTTAAATTAGTCCCTCATTTTTACTTTTTCTTCTTCTGTATAAGTGACACAGAACATTCCCCTCACTTCTATCTAATTCTTTATGTCTCTTGAGGAATTGGATTTAAGTGGAAAGGTTTTTTCCCATAACAGAGATGTTCTTTTTTATTTTTTACTACTGAAGGGCAAACTGGGTTCAGCTCTCAGGCTCCTTGACCCAGACGATCCTGGGCAGTGGTGGAGAAAATACTCAAAAAATTTACTTAAGTAAAAGTACAAATACACAGACAAAAATGTACTCTAGTAAAAGTAAAAGTACCACATTAACATTTTGACTTAAGTAAAGTAAAAAATTACTGGCTTTTTAAAAATATTTAAGTATTAGAGTAAAAGTACTTGCTGAATACATTACTGAATCGCTAATGCAAATCCATTAAGTGTACATTTAATTTTAATACATCAGAAATGTGCCATTTTAATGAACAATGCAAGAGATAATGCATGTTTTTATTGTGTTTACACTCAGTAACATAGCTTAAACTTAAATATGTCATTCTATGCATCATAATTTCAGGGATGGAAACATCTTGTCTCCTGTCCTAACTTAGCATGAACTTCACTTATTTGCCACTAGTGGCATTTATTTTGAAAGAAATCCAACAGAAAGGGGATGGAAAGGAGGTGGATGGAGGAGGACATGCAGCCAAGGAGCCACGCAGCAGTGTTGTGGTCAAGACCACCTAACCAAGTCAAGACCCAGACCAGAGCCCCGCGCTACATGACACAATAAAACTAAGTGCTCCTATCAAAATTGCTTCTCAAATTGATCTGAAAGATCCATATTTCCATAAAACACCTAGATATTAAATACTTAGAGCTGAAACAAATTTAACCAGTATCATTATCGATTCAAACTCTTCTTCACTCTGATTTGTTTCCATCTCTGTGCCACAATCAGCAGGTCTCCTGCCATCCCTAAAACATAACGCACTGGGAGGTTGCCCATATCGCCCATGTTAGAAACCACAACTGTCTGCACTATTAAACATAGCAATTGAGGCAATGCATTAACTGTAGACAACACTCAACTATGAACACTGTCCAAGGTGCAACAAGCAGAAGAAGCACCGTGACCTTTCTCACCCTGTCTGCCACCATGACAGGTGACGAAAACAATCAAAGAGCAATGAGCATGCGCTGCGTTCTTATATTCTCGTTTTATTTATTCGCCAATTAAATAAATCTATGTATCACTCATGTTCCCTTACAAGCTCATGTTTTGTAACTTGTGCAGTCGTGTGAAGAGATTACTATTTAATGACAACAAGAAATCTTGTCATAATGTAGATAAACAGGAGCACAAGGGAGCAAGAGAAACATTTGGGTAAATACTCTCATGGTACTGAGATGGTAATAAGAGAGACGACAGGCACAGCCATGGAAAAGCATTTCACCCAGGGGACTTATGCATATTCTGCTTGTGTGTCAGTACACCCCTCAGTATGCACAAGTACCAAACAAATAGAGCTTTAGTTTAAACTTGAACACAGGCAGAATGTTTATGTGCAGAATTAAGCCCACAAATGCAACAGTCCATTAAAACGTGAAAGCAAAACAAAGAGAATAGCCAGTTATCACGTAAGCAGGGGAACATTAAGGTTTCTCCTTCATCATGATGGAGAATGGGAGGATGGACCAAACCAAAGTTTAATGCCAACATCTTCATAAAATCAAGCTGAATATAAATATTAGTGCTGCAGAAAAATCAGTTAAAGTGCAAATCAAGCTGAAATTTTGTTGAGAGCTTTTTCATGTACTAATTACATAGTAGATGACATGTGACTTGTTGAAAGTGTATCTTAGAACAAAGCTTTAATTACAAAATTTGTCAATAATAGCCTTTGGCACCTTATTAGTTGTCATTCATAGCCAATAGCAAATTTTGTTATTGGCTTTACCAATAATTACTTTCCAATTGGAATATAAACATAACAGCAGCAATTTTGAAGTTCTATTACAAAAATACTAAATCTTATGAAGTATTTTTGGGCTAATTCAAAGTGTAAATATCTTACTACACTTGAATTAGGACAAAACTAACTTACTTAAGAAACTTTTCACCAAGATATGGGACTTTGTTTTAAGTCAATAATTACCTAATGTTTGTGAAAAGTATGAGTTCCACTGGTGGATTCTTTCAATTATAACATGAAAAAAATCTTCTTAGTGAAATAATCTTCTATTTTCACCTTACTCCCACTGAAATCTTTTGGGCTGCTCTTCAAACCTTGCGCATCGCCCTAACTCTCCCATCTCCAGTTTAACTTTTCTTCTGTTTTTACTGAAACTATTTTGAGGAAACACAGACCCAAAGCACAGGAAGCAGTTGTTAAGAATAATGAGCATGGAGGCGTTTTTCAGTCCAGCCTTTGTGGAAAAATAGATTTGAGCTCTGCTATTATGGTTTTTTTTCATGTTATGTAAAAGAAGAACAGTGACACGAAGAGGAGAAATGAATAGCTCTCACAATGACAAAGCCAACACGGGATAATTATGACGACAAAAACATTTCCAGAGATTTTACTGGACGACTTTAGCAAACAGCAAAAATGTTCTAATAACTTCATTTTGTCCCTAATCATTATGTTACCAACCCTACATAATTTCATGAACGTGAGTTTTCATTGTACAAATAAATTTCTCCTTGATATAAAGAACTTGATCAGGGATGAGATCACAATGAGATTTTGTGTAAATATAATATTAAGCCATTAAAAAACTTTACAAAACATATTTCGTCTCAAATTATTCGCTCCTTAAAAGCCTTTTATATCTTTTTTGGTCTGTTTGGGTTTACCTGACTTGAGCTTTGAATGTGAAAATATAGTGTTATCGTTCTCTTTTAGATGTTGCTTCTTTAAAAGCCCCTGCTAGTCAATAAAACCTACACAAAAACTACATAAAATGCATACATTTGAAATACAATCCATCTAACGATTATTTTGGCAGTTGACCAATCAGTCAATATGTTGACGTTTGTGAATAATTAAAAATAATTAGTTAAATTTAGTGCTTTATTTGATAAAAGGCATAGAGAAAATAGGGTTATTCCTAAATAGGTGTACAAATGTAAAGTGTTTAAGATTACCCAGAACTTCACTGGTTGATGCAATGTTGCCTTGCAGCTATGAGGTCCTGGGTTCAAGTTTGAAGTTTAAATGTTCTCCCATTGTATGTGTGGGCTGTTTGTGTCCAATAAATATGCATGGTGGGTTAACTTGTCTCTGTAAATCCTCTGTGTGTTTGGGCTTCCCCACTTCTTGCCTAGTGACCGCTGGAGATAAGCACCAAAGTTTCACCAATCTGAACAAAATGTTATTCTGACATTTTGTCAGAATAACAAAAATGTCATCTTTTGTGCTAGAGCTGAAAGTCATGCAACGCATCTAAAACAAAAAGCAGTCAAGTGCCAGCTTCACCAATGGCCTTTCTACTTGTTTACTTATTCTGGAAATGTATCAGCAAACAGAACCGAAACAGTATTTGCTGAACAACGAGAATTAATTGCAACCTTTGAAGCAATAAGTCAGGAGTTTTAAGCTGAAGGTTTTCTAGCTTTGTGTGTGCTATGTATTTATTGTACATAAGTAGAAAAAAAGTGAAGAGTCAGCTTCTGTTGTAAATTTTTCATCTTCCTCTACATAAGTGTTATAACAAACAATGCTTCTGTTAGCATTTCTGCTTATGGAAAATGTTCTGCTAAAGTTATAGCTGAGTGAAGTTGCTGTCCACAAATAGACAGTTGTTTATAAAGTAATTTCTTCCATGTCCAACCACAAAACAATGTAACAAAAAGTAAAAATAAATAAATAAAGAGGATTGATTAATGCCTTTTTGTTTTATTTGTATTATAATGAAGAAAATGCCCAGCTTTGGGCCCACTATTTGTTTTTCTTCTACCAAAAACAACAATAGCGACCATCCTGGCTCTGTACCACGCATTCAGGTGCTCTATAAGCTGCCACACAGCTAATTGTACCTTTGAATGACGCAGAATAACCATTTTCTCGCCTGCTTGGTAAAAGCTCTCATCTCTATCAAGCAGCCCTGTGACTCATTCAGAAACATTGTGGGAGGAAAAGCACATAAGCACAGCCAAAGTTTTCTCGAGCTCCCATTTGGTTTTTCCTCATTATACAAAATGCACTTTGGTCAAAGCTTGATGATCACCATAGTGACCATCACATAGAAAGAGAGACGGGAAAAATGTGCTGCGTCAGGCACAGTGGTCTGCAATGATAGCCTGGCGAATTTTGATTTCCTTGAATCATCCAGTTCGTTGAGTTGAGGATTAAAATTCACAAATATTCAAACTTCAAAACTGCATTGAAAAGAGTTGAAAGTTAAATTAGGTTGAAATAGAGTTGAAAAATAGAGATTCAGATTTTCATCTTTTTATAAACCTGAAGTTTTTCCAGATCCACTCATCCATGTAGCTCTGCTTTTAGCTCATTAGAAGACTGGTGCTGATTTAGGTTGACATTATTCTCTCACGTAATTTACCTCAGCATCCTGTGCATGGCACCCATAGCAAAATTAAGTTTCCTCCGTTACATGAATGGCTGTTTTCACAGCTGACAAAAGCTGACAGTTGTGTGACCTCCAGTAAAAGAAACGTGGATGAGATTAATGCCGTCTCATTATCTAATTCGTTCCGGGCTGTCCTCCCACCTATGATCAATCCTGTTTTGACACTGGTTTATTTTTGCTTTGTGTTCATTAGCATCAGGTTTGTGCGTCACTGTTATTAAGCTCCTTATCTAACAGGGCTTTCAGTGCCATTCTTATTTTTGTCCATTCAAGATCTTTTCAAGGTGACCATTCTGTTTCTAGTCCCATTTCAAGTCGTTTCAGCTTTTTTGGTGCTGTCAAAAAAAAAGCTTGAATTTCAATCTTGATTATTTCCTTTGCTTTGTGAGAGTTTAGTCTTTTGAACTCCTTTCACATGAGTCTGTTATTCTTTAAAGGAATATCCAATGAAGAGCATCGAACATTTAATATTAAACTATGTGAAGATTTTTTTTTTATTTCCTTTATTTTTTTTAACATATCATGTTTGTCGGTGTAACAATCAGAGTATTTGTCTGAGTGACATTTCGGCTTTTATTTCCTGAAAGGTTCCAGCGTTGGAAGTGTTGACCAAGAATTTAAGATAATATCAATACCAATAGGAGGTTCCAGTCCCAAACTTTAACATGCAAATTATATGTTTGATAACTTGGCAGCTTTAAATTTCACTAAAATAAAATAATAAATTTCAGCAGTGGAAAGTCACTTACTAGTTGTGCTCCAAATGGCTCAGCATCTGTTTTCTTTATTTTTATTTTTTTTCTTCTACTGGTTTAGCTCTGGTCTTGAAATAGGTCAACTCTCACTTTTTTCAAAGTAGTTTTAGTCTTGACTCTTGGGTCAAGACCAAGACATCTGATTCAGTGCAGCAGCCAATGTAACTTCTTTTAATACGTAAACATTATTCTAAAGGGTCCATTGTTGAGAAATCCACAGTTTTGTTAGGTTAACAAAATAAAGCGAATAGCAAACATTGTAATGCAGAATTCAGCTGTAACATTTTTGGTTTTGTATTCAAAACTAAGATGCACAGCTTGATAGGGTTGTGGCAAAAATAAGCTCTCAAACATTCCAGCATGTAAGGCAAACCAATGTTGGTTGAAATACAGCATACGAGAAATATGCATTGTAGACCAAGCTGTGGTTAAGTTTGAACGATATCAAATGTTGACATTTTCTGTTTGTGGTTTTCCAGAAACAGTCCAGCTGAAACGAAGGCTGGAACAGGATTAAATGAAATTTGAAGAAGAAATGGCCACTTGCCCACCAGTTATTGTGAAGATTGTGTGATTTTAACCAAGGAAGAACTGTAACAACTTGTCTCAAGAGCTGAGTAGGTAAAGCAAGAAGACTGACTCTTGGTCAGAGCCACTGATCCATCTTGTTCTCTCCAGTTTCATGCTGAGCTTAATATTTCAGTCCCATGCTGTGCAGCACATACAGTAAACCTTCAATGTAGCTTGTATTATTTAAGAGAAAGAACAAAATAAGGATTAATCTACTTTTATATTAACTATGATGCAGGACACATTGAAGAAACAAAAAGCAGATATTTGCCAGTATTTATAGTATGTGTAAGCATAAAGCACAATGAGTGACAAACTGATTTCCATTCAGTCGCTGCTGCTCCTCAAGGGAGTAAAGTGTCTGTGTTAATAATCCGTCGCATTTCAGTCTGACGCGGGTGACTGAGCCTGGTTATCAAAGACAACAAGTTACAACAAGAAAGGGACCGGCTTGATGTTCACCACAACTCTGTACAGGTTAATGTAATCTCAGAGGCAAATTGCAAAACAGAGGGAGGATTATTGAAGCGTATCGCATTTCCTCACCTGTTCCTTGCAAGATTTAAGAACATATTATTCTCTCAGGGGTTCATTGTAAATCTATTAGACTGTGAAAATAACTACAGATAAGGTAATAGAGATTAGGGTAAAACGCTGAGAAGAATCTCAAGTCTGAGCTGGAGTACAAAAATAAAAAGGCAGTGACTTTAATATTATTTGTCAGGATCCATATTATTTTCATAAAACTGGCTTCTGCCTACTGCCGCAAACCAATCTAGTCAACAATGATAAATAAAGTCTTATTCGTTTAGGTTTTAGACTTAAAGCACACCAGATGAATATCATCAAGAAACCAGAATGAGCAGAAAAGCCAGAGGGAGGCATTTATCATCAGTAAGTGAAACACAAATTCACAGTGTGTCTTTGTTTCCACTCCTCAGGTGAAAGTGAAAGTGGGGGGAGGTAGATATGCGGAGAAAACTTTTATCACAGTCCTGCCAACATCTGAGAGCCCTGTAGATGAATTCATTAGCCTCCACCTGTATGATCATTAACTTCTTCATCTCTGTCCTGCTCATATTAGCTTCACATCTTCCCACTGATCCTTTTTCATCTTCTTCCTCCGCCTTCTTTTTATTTTCCATTAACTTGTTTACAGCTATCCTACCTGACTTCTGCTTAAAATGCCACTAAAATCATAATAGGTTATAAAAATGTTTGTTGTGTGGGTGTAATAAAGTTAAACTTTGACATATGTGTACATTATTATTATTCTACCTTGGGGAAAAAGCATAGCAGAATAAAATTATTCTACATTTCCACCACTGCCTTGTAAAAATGAATTCCTCTTCAACTTAATCATAACAACTCGGTTTTTATCAGTTGTACATACTGTACAGCTGATGTTTTGCCTTTTTGGCTTTGCAATGAGACACTGTAAAACAATTGAGCTGCACTTAGTTTTGTCTACAACCTTCTACTGTTTAACTCAAATGAATTTAGCGTGTTTTAGATTTTGAACCTAAATGTGTGAGTTTGTGAAAGATAAACTTACAGTGATAAGTTTAGTTAACTTTTGGTTCATTTGGTCAAACCTCCAAGAGTTGAATAAAGTAGAGTTTTTATGTTGGCATTTAAAAAAAAAAAAACTGAAAAAAGAAAACAGTGTGCTTAGCGGCATGTTTTTGCATCCTGAGATGGAAGTGATACATTGATCTGACTCTTGTGTGTTAATAAGGCAAATGTTTATGTCAAAGCAACGGACCGTTTGCAAAACTTGAGGATAATGTCCTGTTCACACCAAATGTTTTTCAGCAGAATTCATTGTAATGTTTGAAAAAATTCATTATTTTAAATTTTGTTCATGCAATTTGAAGCAAGAATTTGAATTATTCTAAAGTAAAATAAATAGTTATTTTAACTTGATAATAGACAAATGTGTGATCTTTAGGTAGGTGAGGGCAGTTTTTTCTTGCATATTGTGAAATAATTGATCGGTTTAAATTGCAGCATTAAGTTAAAACTCACAATTCAAGATTAATGAACTTAAAAAGCAATGTTTAGACAATTTGTCACTTGCTATTAAATCAATCTGATCAGATAATCTTCTTTCATGTGAAGAAAATGTGCCTTTTACATGGTTTGTGGTAAACCTTAAATGGGAATTTTGTCAACAATGGTTTTTGTCTCTCCATTTACTCTAGACTGTCAGACTAGGATGAATCTGAGGAGGCAGTTAGTCACAAAAGCTAGGAAACCACAGACAAGACATGTTTATATTCTAACGACTAGTATTCATATGGGAGAGCAAGCTTATATATTACTAAAGATGGCATCATCTTCTCAGACTCCCAGTGCAGAATTTGTTGTTTTGGTTCTCACATGTGATAATGGCCTGTTGAGCCTCCTGGGAGGAGAATGTGAACTACTGGCCGCATGAGTGTTAACAGCTAAAAAACATCCTTTTAAAGTGTGGATCGCTCTGAGTTAGACTTAAATCTGCTTCATGAGGATTATCAAGGGCAGTAATCTGGTGCTTCTTTTATGGAGAGAAACTGAACAGTGATGTAAACAAAATGATGTCACCTTGTTTTTAATGCTGGTGTGTTTGTAACATACTTCATGTTAGTTTGTTTTGTTCTTGGAATCAGAAATTGTGATCTGAATAAAAAGAAAATAAAAAATACTGAGGATGAAACTGATATGTGACAGGAATTGGAAAACAATTCCCCGTCTGACTCTAATGCAAATTTAGCATCCACCTTATTGCTATACTTATCTTTTTTTTAAAAAAAAAAAAAAAAGACAGTAACAATTTTCTTAACAATAAAAGTTATTAACTTTTATTGTTAAGTTATTAGCTTTTATTGTTAAAAAAAACTTTTATGTGGATTGTAAAGAAAAAGCTTCATAACCAAGGACAGGCACTAAACAGCAAGGCTACCAGTAAACGGTGAGAATTGGCAGTAAGCAGTGGCTTCAGAGGCAATCAGCTAGCTTTTGAAAACACACCACCAAATAAATTACTTTTAACAGTTTCCAACATGGATTTTGAAGCACTTTCATCTAGTCTGTAAGACGTTTTCTCAGAGAAATGCAACTCTGATAAAGTAGGATGCAGTTAAAAATCAGAAAGTGTGAGATTGAGAGTACCACAATACTTGTGGTATTGTCTGAAATAAGAATATTATAAGAATATTAATAAACATAATGTTTCTCCAGGATCTCATCAGATCATGAAACCGAAGCCTGATACATTTACAGTTAAATCTTGTTCTACTCTGCGCTTGCATTCATTACATGAGCAGAGCTGAAGAGCAGAGTTGTGCAACAGACAGATGGGACAGCATAAGATTTTGGCAGGTGATGAAGAAGAGGGTATTAGATAGATAAGACAGTGTTATCATCATTCACAGGTAGAGTTCACGTGACAGCTAAAACAAAGAAAGCTTTTAGATTTGTACGTTTTTTGTGTCATTGTTCCTCTATTCTATAATATATTTTTACATTTTACCTTCTGTTGATTAAAGAGAACATATATGGATTAGGTGCAGTTCATCTCCTGAAACTTGTAGTGATTTCTTGGAAAAAATGGTGTCACCTAACTTTTTTTTCCCCTGAGGGAAACAACTTATTGAAGTCCAAGTTAAAAGCAGACAGAGCAACATCTATGTCTGTAGCCGGACTGATGTACTAAACTTACCTTTTCAGACTTTTACTACAAGGTTGTTTTTTTTAACTCCCTGAGGATGTTTAATCTTCCTCATTAAGATTTTTTTAAATATTATTTTTGTTTACTTTAGAGATAGAGACGGGCAGAGACGAACTTTAATTAGCAAAAAACGAAGCACTAGAAGAATCTTTGATCAGGAAAATCTTTAACATGCCTTACTCTCCACTGATTGGTTGATGTATAGCAACCAGTGTCTCCATAGTGACATGGAAGCAGCAGTTTGGCAGTGAGGAGGGAACAATCACCAGACTTAAGAATCCCTGCTTCCACCATGAGGAAGCAAAAATATATATTTTTTTATTCCATAAAAGCCTGCAAAGACATGCGATGCATCCATCAACATGAAACAGACACACATAAACAGCAGTAAACAAACACGCATGCACATATCAGAATGCACCCCACCCTCCTCCAAACATTACACCCTGATAGCTGTGATATTGAGCGTTTATCATTTAATTTTCCAGGAAAAATACAAGCTGAGTCCCAGGATGGAAGAGAATGCCGCAGCTCTCACAGCAATATCTCCCCACTAGCAATAAGTCCAGATTTTATTATACATTATGCAAGAGACAATCTTCTTCTCCAAATGAAATAGGCATGACACCTCAGTGGCTCTCTGACCCACCAGATTGGGAAATGAGAAGACTGAAATTACCTGGGTGAAAAAGCACATACTGGCCACCTCTTCCACAGGGTTGGTAGCTTTTTCTACTTTGCAATGCTGGTCCATCACAACCAGCACTAGATACATGTTTTGGTTTCTGACCAGCGTTGGGGAATCGGAGATGTGGATTGGTTGCTGGCGTATCCATGGAAACAGTGTTGACATTGAAGCATCAACCAGCGCTCCAAAAGGTCGCGCTGGCATGATAGATAAGCGCGGGTGCAGGCGCGGTGGCTGAGGCGCCTTTATTCCCGATGTGTTGGGAAATTATTCACATTCAAAAGCAATGAAAGGTACTTGATGTTGCACTTCTATGGTCTTTAGTAGCTTTTGTTATCTGCATACTTGCTTCTGATTGGGGATAAGTGCACTGAAGCTCATCGTTCCACTGATCTGGCATTCATTGCGAATCAAGACGACCACCCTTGAGCAAACATCGCTAATTGTGTTGATTTTTCGTAGATTTTATGGCCTTGACATTTACTCTGCTGGGCCAAAACATCTTCCAGCATTTACCAGAAGAAGACTCTTGCGCCTCTGATTGCACTTCATCAAACTCTGTATTAATTAGAATTCATTTCTGAATATCATCATTAATAGGAAGTAAAATTATGACAAATTAGCTTCCTTATTATAATTTAGAGATGGGCTCTTTTGTTTTTTATTGTTCTGTATTACTTTACTATGTTTAAAACTAAGGCCTTATCATCAACATCATCATTACCTTGTTGTTTGAATTCTTGTCTTACTGGTTTATTCATATTTCCTGGTTTATATCTACTGTATTTGAAATGAAATGTGTGCACAGCTTTGTGCACCCATATGGCTCCATGGTGATGCAGATGCAGGTTCTGGGTTCAAGGTCTTTTTGCTTGATTTTTTTCCCTGTGTGGGTGTGGATTCTCTCTAGAACTGGGGTGACTAACTATAATCAACTATCCTGAAAACTATCCTGAAACTTTTAGATGCATCCCTTCCCCAAGAGACATGCTCAATTGACTCATCAGCAGGTCAGATGTCTGATAATAACCCATCCATCTGATTCAGGTATGTTGGAGCAGAAATGCACCTAAAAATTGCCAGATCTTTGTTGTCAAGGTTTAGAGTTAGGCACCTTTACTCTAGAAACTCCTCCATCGCTTGGCGTGATGGAGGAGTTTTATTTTTAAAATAAAGTCATATTTTTGTCACAGTGCAAAAATATGGATATTAGGTTAATTGACCACTTCATGTTCCCCTCAGTTATGAGTGCGTGTTTGTGGATGGTGGTTTGTCCTCTGTGTGTTGCACTGTGATGGATTGACAACCTGATCGCCAACATCACTAAAGACAAGCAGCAGCCCCCTGTGGCCTCTGAAGGACAACGGGGTACTCAAAAATGGATGCATAATGGATCAAAGCAGACAAGTGAAATTTTGTTTAAAAATAGAAAAATACACACTATTTACAACAGATAAGCTGTTGTAAGTAGTTTACAACAGCCTTGATACTCTATCAAGGTTAATATAGAGTAGAAATAAACATAAAAGTGAAATCATACATTTCTGCTTTTCTATCAAAATTTGCCATTTCATTTCAACTTTACACATTAATTGTTACATGAATCACTTTCATTTAGTAGTTTATCCAAACAGGGTTTCAGTTTGCTACTGCCAGAGGTTTTAGTTGGCTGAAAATTATTTTTCTTCAATTGTTCCTTGTCTTTGTTTCTTCTTGCTTTCAGTGTCCAGCCAAGTCAAAATTTCTCCACATGTTGCCTTTCCTTCTTCTGGGTCGCACAATTAAACTGCCCGTTTTGATTTGCTCAGTAAAAACTTATATTTTTAACAAACATTTAAATTCTTCATTGTTCACCACACTAAACAGCCCTGTCAGAATTTAGGTCCTCCCTAAAAAGCCCTTATGAAACGTTTCACAGTGACAATAAGGTTTTCTGAGGCTTTAAGCAGCAAAAAGGGATGCAGACACCAGACTACAGTTATGTCTAGACTGAACTCTGTCACCTCACCTCACAGAATCCCTCATAGGTGATTGTTTTTTCAGTGGCTGTCATTGTTGCCCCTTTTTGTCATTTCTCAGGTATAAGCTGCCAACTCGCTGTTGTGTATCTGACAAAGTGCCAAGCGAGTGTCTGGAGAGCGCTTTGAACTTTCCTGTATGTAGTGTGTGTGTTGAGTGTGTAGCCATATTTGTATCTAACTGATCGTCTGTAGTTATCTAAACGTTTGACTCCCAGGTGGAAAATACTCAGTCGAGGAGGAAATTATTCACATGTTTAGATTTTGATATGGTTGTGTGTCAGGGTATCTCATTCAGCCGTTACAATCAATAAGTTTTTGTTTCAGTATCTCACACAAAGTAAACAAATACCTTCTGCATAAATAAAAGATTTCAAACATTTTAACCAGGCCTTATTAGTTAGAGAGCAAATAACAACAACAAGTTTTAGTTTATGTTATATGAAAACTACTAAAATCCTCAACAAAAACTAAAAAACAATCCTTTCAGGGGTTTAACTTTATTTTATATAAAACAAAGTACAGTAAAAAAAAAAGAAAAAAAAAAAGAATGATGTAATCCTGCAAACAACAACAATGAAAAACATCCAAACATGCAATAGATTGCAGGATGTTTCTCAAACGTTGGGAGTGGGTTACATTCACCATTGCATCACTTTTCTTTTAACAGCAGCTGGTGAGAGTTTTGAAACTCAAGATAATAAGATACTTGCTTTGTTTTGGGTTACATTAATGTAGATTTCAGGATGCATCTGAAGGAAATTAAAGGACATTGATGTTCTACATAAATTAGCTAGTTTGTCCTTGCCTTGCTCATCTGGAATCCATAATGTGCATACATCCTACAGTGAAGCTGTCCACAAGTGGAGATTCTTCTGTCTTGAGGGAGTTTAGGTCCCTCACCGTTTGTAAAAAGTGGTTGCAATCTGTTTTAAGTCGGTTTTGGACAGGGCAGAGCAATGTTTGGTGGGATTACCTAAGAGTATAAGATTAACTTTGTTTTTCTTAGTTAAAAGTTTTGAAAATAATTTTTTCTTTTCCTTTTCCTTGAGAGTTATTGGAGTCAGTATCTATATTTCAGAACCAGTTACACTAATTGATGGGTTGGGTTTTACTTCGCTCTCAGCTTATCATTTAAGTGTTTCAAGACCCCCCCAAAAAATATTAATGCATAATTTTTATTTGGGGTAGCAGTATCAGGACAGTGGATATATTTGGAATGAAAAAAACAACATATAATAAACCAAATGCAGCTTTCCAGGAAAATAAATTCTGGTGTCAAGGTTTGGAAATGCTTTTCCAGCTTGCCATCATAGAATCTGTCATGAAATCTCTGATTACCTGTAGATTTTTCTCATTTAAAAAATAAAAATAAAAATGAATAACAATTTTACTTTCTTTTGTCTAAACCATCAAGATTGCTGTTACAACAGGCCAACCTTTAACCCAAAAAGCAGTTACTTCTTATAGGACATGCTTAGGAACATGTGTGAATACCTACTTGTATTTCAACCATCTGTTGTTGTTTGCAGTAGTCATTCTAGACAAAAATCATTTCCAAGGCAATTTGTTTGTGTTAGAAATCCTAAAATGATCCCCTTGAAGTTTCTTTGTCAGTGTTTTCCATAAATCGTGATTCTCCAGATCAATCAGTTCTTTCGTGTCCCTTTCGACTAACGTTTGCATTTAGAAAATTAGCCTTTGACCTACATTTACCTTCATCACCAATGCCTGTGTGCTGTTGCCTTTTAGAGGACTGCACACACGGGTCCATTTGCATTGGCTGAACAGCTGCAATCATTCACTCTGTGGAGGCTGAGACTGACGCAGATGGATACTTCCGTTCAAATATATCCCAGCCACTAGCACCTCGCCTGAGGTTTCAGGGTAGTTTATAATTCTGTTAAATGCTAGAATCAGAAAGATGTGCTGCTGTACTTCTTCTCTTTATGTAACTCATGTAGTCAGCATGGCTTTACTTTAAATACCAGAAATGAAAAGGATATGAAAGGAGCAGCTCTGAAGCAAAACACAGAGATTCACAATTTGTCAATGATTATCAGATTGGGTGAACTGTGTAATTTTGGCAGTAAGTGAATATATTAAGCTTAAATGCTTAAGGCAAGCATAAAACAAATACAAACAGTCACAATTGGCATCTTCTGATCAAAGCTTAGTAATTGCCATCAAGATTTAAGACGATAAAAGCTTTCACAGAATTAAACAAAACAAAAATATTTGCACTTCACTGGGTTTTAAAGCAGCAGCTGCACTTTGAGTGTGGATAAACTGTGTCCTACTAGTCAGGCAATAAATACACTATTAGGAGTAATGAAGACTTCCATCCGTCGCCATCAGACCCTCCTTCCGTTCGTTCACCTAGTGCTAATCTGGTCATTAAGCTGCTGCTGAAATACACACACACCTATTTCCCTTCCAAAACTTGTGTTTCCTGTGACCAAAAAGCATTTTCTTTTTGGTCACAGGAAACACCCACAGGATTGTCAAAGCAGAGAGGTGCGTTCCTTTTTTTTTTCCTTCACAGGAACATCGTACAGACTGGGCTGAGTGGTTAGAAAAGTGACTGTAAAGGCCAACTAATGATGTTGAATGGCAAGAGGCGAGGAAGCCGGGTCTCTTAGCAACAGTTTCTCTTCGCCGCCAGCTCTCTGATATTGGCTGAAATAAGCAAGGATTGGTGTGTGTTGGTGTGTGTGTGTGTGTGTGTGTGTGTGTGTGCGTCTATCGGTGTGCGCGTGTGCGTGTGTGCATGTGTGTGTGTGGCAGATTGAGTTTGTCTTTCTACCTAATTGTAGCAGGTCTCATCATTTCATATACAGAAGCATAATGTCAAATGATTTTCCTTTTTAAATCCAATTATAGAGGAGCAGTAGGTGGGTCTGCTGTTGTTCTCCTCCCAAAATTGCTTGCGATTCTAATTTGTCAAAGAAAGTATATGTGTGTGCTCGTCTTTCCTGTGTGTGTGTTTAATTTGTAGAGCAGAGCATAGAAAAGGTGAAGAGCTTTCACACTACAACTTATGGTCCTTCTTTCCCATTGTCTGCCACCAAGCTGTAATGTGTGTGTGAAACTCAATGTGTGGCTGTGCACATGTAAGAACTGCTTGTACAAATATTCTGGCGTTAGTAGCATTAATCCCACGAGCTTCCAAGAGAAAATCCTCACTCACTGAGTTGTACTCACACTCAGTGTGTGTGCAACCGAAACCATCCACGCATACTAATGAGGTAGAGATAAGCACAGCTTTTGCATTTTACACAAGCACAAGCTTATGCTCACTATTAAACATATTGCATTTAAAAGATTAAAAAAGATAATAATCTGTTCCTTATTTATTATTCTGTGATCTACCTGACTCGGCTTTCGATAAGAACTCATGAAAAGTGCTTAGTTAAATGCTGAAAATATCTATGTTAAAACAGTCCTACACGTGCTTAATATCCGTGTGACCTCTTCTCGCACCTTTCTTTATTATAATGATCAGCGATTCATGGAACCAGTTCTGTGAACTTTTATTCTTTACAAATAATACTGAAGAACTCTGACGTTATCAAATAACGGGGGAGGACACACTCATATGTTTCTAGGGCATATTAGTCTGGATACCTGCCTAATTGCCTTTCTGGTCCTGATATCAGTTGTGTATAATAATTGCAAATGCACCATCAGTTTGAGTGCAAAGCGCCCTCTTGAGTTCAGAAGTGGGAACTGTCGTGTTTGGAAAACAAGATAGGGTTGCCCTAGATGTTTCAGATGCGTCTCTGTTAGTTCAGTCAAACTGCCTCCTTTATTCAAAAGGGGTAATCATGTTGATGGAAGTTTCATTGAGGTGTGTTGAACCATCTACAACAGGGGTTTGCAAACTGCAGCTCCAAAGTCATGTGTGGCTCTTCTGAAGTTTTCTGAATGCTTTTATGAAATATCTGGAGAGAATGTCTACAACAGAGAAGCAATGACAAGGCTTTTAAAGGTCATTTGTTTTTGGTTTCAAACTACGCTCCATAATTTTAAATGCTCTGTGTACCTTTTTTTCACTGTCAGGAGAGGACTCACTCAGCTGGCATCATTCTACAAAATTAAGTGGTTTTTTTGTTGTTGTTGTTGTTGTTGTTGGTTTTTTTTAATTAACTTTCCAAAATCTAAAAATGTAAATAAATTCTAGTTTAACTTCCGTAGCTTTCAAAACTAAATGTTTGATTTAGTTCACATTTGTCAAATTTATTTCTGTGACATTTGAGCCCAAACCCAGCACCGTTTTACATTGTTTTCATGCTCTTTGTTCAGTTTGCATCAACTCTCTCCAGGTACTCCAGCTTCCTCCCGCTGTCCAAAAACATTAATTTAAACACTTTGGTACTTATGCATGCACAGTGTCAGTCTGCCTGGGATGTACATTATTTTATGTATAATACATATTTTAAAGCTAAATACTCAATAAATACATTTTGGTATTAATACTTCATCATGAAATACGTTTATGTTTTATTTATTTATTATTTTCAGAGTGTATAAATTCTCTCTGCTGCCCTTTTGATAATGTAGTAAAACTGCATCGTTAAGAAACACATGCTGCTGTAAGTTCCCTTTAGTAAAAAAAAAAACCCAAACACATCTTTTTGCTCCTTAGAGGATGATGTGACACCGGTCGTTTACCATTTAGATTCAAATGTATCTACGGACATCTACCGGAGGAGCCGGGTACTGCAGCTCTTTATGTCTAATGGTTTTAAAGAAAAAATTGTGGGACCTTTTCATGCATCTCGTTAAGTGTTGTAAAACTGGTCGGTCTGCAATTTACTCAATGTATTATTATTATTTTTTTTTTTACTTTCCATCTTATATTGGACAGAAAAATAACAAAAGGAACTGAAGATTTTTAGCCTTAGGCATGAAGCACTCAGAGGTGCTGTCTTGATTTGATACCTTTAATTAAAAAATAAATAAATAAAAAAGCAGAACACAAATCAGAGAAAACTATTAATTTAGCGGATTTTGCACAAATATTTGTTTATTTCAGTTTATCAAACACATTTTAAAATCCCACAAAGAAAATCTGAGCAAATCATTTCATGAATCAAGAGAAAAGGAGTTAAAAGAAAAACGTGCAGGCCAAGCGGAGGATCTCTGAGATTGACCAAGAGGCTGAGAACTGATGGATGCCATCAAAAGAGAACAAAAACAACTACAGAAAATGACTCCCGGAGTAACCACTCCAAATAATAGGTTTCACTAAAAGTGTGTAAGCAATAATGAACATTTTAAGTAATCAAATACTCTGAATTAATCCTTTATTTGACTGTAATGCTTGACATGTGAGTGGACTTGATTTGGGTTTGCTCATAGGAACCTCTAATGTTTTATGATGGCTACAATGTTTATGTCTGTGTTGTATTTTAGTGCTGTCTTGAACTGCTTTCATCTTGACCTAAACGCAATAAACAATTAACTAATCCCAGCCCTTCAGTTCATAGCAATCAGACGGGAACTGATTAATGATCCATTAGCCATTATTAAAATACTCATAAACTCTCTAAAAGAGCTCCTTAAAGTTGTGCTGAAACTTTTTTCAGGCTTTCCAGCTGTGTCGAAAATATGTCTGACGTGCTGAAATTTCAGGACCATGGTCAGCTTCAGTTCAGAACCAAGGCCAGTACCGGGACTACAATTAGTTCGTGATCAGAACCGTTTTTCGGACAGAGTGCAGTCAGAACCAGGAGGCTGACAGAGGAGCGATGGTAGAGAAAGTTATTGTAACTGCTGCTATTCAACGAGTTACCCTGGATGTCCCACAAAAAGAAATAAATACACAAAAAAGAAGAAGAAAAAAAACCCCACATAGAAATAGATTAGTGCATAATATTACACACTTAAATATTTAACCTTACTACTGATTGTGCAGTTCTAACAGTAAAGGCTAATTCTGATTAAACTAAGAGATGATCTATCCATACTGTGGCAAGCATGTTTATATGTCTTCGTTCCAAAGCAATCATGTCATTTGAGTGTTTTTTAAGGCTCCCTCCTGCTGCTGATGTGTATTTCTACAGCAGGGGTCATTCATATGCATTTATGTCATGTTGGTCCACTCTGCTGCTGCGCGCTCCCCCGCTTCACTGAGCCGCTGCTGCTGCTCTGTGCCGCGCATCTCCGCACGGAGCTGCCGGAGGAAAACTAAAGAAAAGGAGGCATTCTGGTAGATTTCATCACAGCAGTGTGTGAAGACTTTTGTTTCTCTGGAAGTGTTGGGTTTTTACTCCTGGACGAAAGCGCCAGCGAAACGCCGTTGTAAGGGACTCATTTCGGAGTTTGCTGTTCGTGCGCTTTTGCGTTATCAGCTGTTTAATGGATGCCGATGGATTAGTTTAGGGAACTGGTGAAGGGGGGGTTGCATGTTTTGAAAGAAACTTGCAGTTCACAAGCTGCTGAGTGCAAAGGAGCTTCGGCACTGCGGAACTGCGGCTGCTGGAGAAGTGGAGCGGGATTTTCTGACCGTTGCCGGGTTTTTTTTTTTTCCTTGGATCTTATTGGGTTTTATTGTGGAGATTCTCCAACTCATCCGACGCAGCTTCCTATTGTTTCCCATTACCTTTAGCGCGGGGACGATGTTGATGAAGGAGTACCGCATCTGCATGCCTCTGACAGTGGAGGAGGTAAGTGAAGTTTCCATTCATTCTCTTTCTGCTGGGTCTCACTGTTTCACTGCGTGTCTGTGCTAAAAACCACGCAGCTGCAGACCTGTTCCCAGGTGGGCAGTTCTATCTGTTGTATTGTATTGTTGTAAAGTTGCCAGCTATGCGTTTTTCCCGTATTTTGCAGCAGAGCAGTGTTACAATAGAGTTGCAGTCATCTTTAGTCGCGCGGTGGCGCTATTGCTGCTTTTCAGTTTATAATTCATCATTTAAATAAGCTGTTATCTATCTATCTATCTATCTATCTATCTATCTATCTATCTATCTATCTATCTATCTATCTATCTATCTATCTATCTAATTGGACACTCCTGTGTGAAGCAACAAAACAATACCTCGCTCAGGTCTCAGGAAGTCATCTGTATTAATCTGCTGCTATTACTAAACTGAGGTGTTGCCCTGTGTCATCAGCTCTCTCACTCTGATATAACGCAGCCCTCAACATGCCTCTCCAGGCTGTTTGACCTCCATTTGCACCTTGATTCATGTGACTTGAGCAGCGAGTGTGATGCTGAGTGGTTTCAGGTTAGAAATGGCTGAGTGACCGTTTCTAGTCTCACTTCGCTGATGGCCTCCTTTAACACTTGTCACCTGACCCGGCCTCATTACAACTGTTAATGTTTCAATGTAATTTAACGTGATTTTATAGGATAAACCAACGAAAAGTAGGAAAAAACAATTAAAGTTTTCACAAAAGTTAAAATTGTGAAGACAGTGAGGCTGGACCGGTCTCTTGTAGAGCTGGATGTATGTATATTGTCCAACCACATTTTTTGTGTTTTGAAGATTGCCCAGCATTTAGCCCTTCTATCCCCCCATCAACTTTGACCATCTTCCCTGTACATCTTGAACAAAAGCATCCCCACATCATGACGGTGCCACCATCTTATTTTTTACAAAGAAGATGGTGAATAGGGTGTGGTTTTTCAGTCAGAAATGTACATTTTTGTTTCATCTGATGAGAGTTCCTTTTCCCACATTTGGTGTGTGCTTTTAGGTGCCTTGTAAACCGCAAATTCTGATTTGTGGGATGCAAGACTAATAGTTGTCCTGCAGTCATGTCTTTGACAGCTGTGGCTCTCACTCCTCCACAGCGTTTCCACTGATTGTTTCTCTAATTATGTGCTCCTCTCATGGCTATTTCTAAGTATTCTTGAAGTTTTGACATGCTATTCCTATTTTCAGGTAATGAACTGAACAGTTCTCTGTGAGATCTTCTAACTATATTGGAATATTGTTTTACGGCCCAACAATTTTTTTTTTGTTACTATTTTTTTTTTGTCTTCATCTGTCCGCTGTTTTCCTTGATTTTCACCAAAATTTGAGAACCTTCATAGAACAGCTGCATTTATACTGAGAATAAGTTACACAGAGTTGTGGTTTGTATTAGGTACTGCAGGCAATTGGTAGGACTGGGTTTTATTTAGGGGTTTCAGAGTCAAAAGGGAATAATGCAAATGTGTGTCATACTTTTCATATTTCATGAGCAAAAAAGAAAAAAACCCTTTTTAAGATTTGTCATTTTTTAGACAATACAATTTGATAAAAAATGCATCGAGGTTCACGGTTGTAAGAGCTGAAGTGTTTTTAGAGTTTAAATTTATGGCCACTGTGTTTCTACAGTCGGGATGCAAGCAGGCTTGTGTATGAAATCAATGATTTAGGAAGTAAAATTAAAGCACACACCTGGTCATATTAGGATAATCTACAGCGAGTATTGCCTTCCACATTCCCTGTTATACTTTCTAATGACTTATGATAATAATGTACTTTGGAATATTTTGGGAGTTTTTTGATAAGATTGACTGCAGATGGTTAAGTCCAACTTAACAGATGGAAAAATTAGGGAGCATTAATGAAAATTTGATGCAAAGGTTTGCAAAGTTTAGCATGTCATACATCACCCTAACAGAGCAGGTAAAACGAGGGAAGATCAAACTAGATGCTTTTAACTAGACAGTTTACCAGCTTCCTCTAAAACTCTATTGATCCTTGGTCCCTTTTTTGTGTTTTCTAGGAGCTCCATGTTTCTAATTACCAGCATGCTCCTTCATCACCTCTTGTCTTGAGGCAGATTGTGTCCCGTCTTCGCTCCACTAGTGATGAAACACACAGCAACACTCCCCAGCCTGACGGAAACAGTTACATCTGTTGTTGTAATGACCATAATGCTGGTCAAATGAATCTATTAATCTGTCAATGACTTGGCAAATGAACATTTATGATCTATTAACAGCAGATACGCCGCTGCTTGCAGAAACAGACGAGCGAACAGTCGTTGTCCCGTCACACAAACACACTCACACTCGCGGAGTGTTCACCTGTGGGGATTTATGTCAACTCTTAACACACAAGGAAACTGCTAAGCTATAATGAGACTTCTGTGTGTTTTTCTAAGTCGCTTTAAATGTAAACCTTGAGGGCAAATAGATAAATGTATAGGTCCTTCGCAATTTAATAGGAAGAAATGGTTTATCATTGTAGAGTCACCTTGATTGGTTCAAACTACATAAAGCACAGCTTGGTGCTGATGCAGAAATTGAATATATAACAAAACACATCACCACAATCACCTGAGGTTGTTTTTTTAAAAATCCTGATAAGTTCATTTAAAGTTTCGGTGTTTTTCTTATGCTGCTTTCCTTGCTTGCACAATGCATTCTTAAGATTCACCATCTAGATTCTCCTCCATAGACTCCTTTTTCAAAAACCTCTAACAAAAACATGGCAAGACAGCAAAAGAGCTTCACCTGCTGCAGACATCAATAGTCTTCATCATTAAACTGCCAGAGGCAGTGAAAGTGAAGTGCTGCAGAAAAAAAAGAAAGAAAAAAAAAAACATGGCAGAAAGCTTCTGTCGTGACACCCAGAGCTGTTCTGTAGCCCAGATGTTTCCTTTTGATTGTGCCAATGGTTTGGAGATTTATGAGGCTACTTCATGGGGTTATACATTACCTCACTCTGACAGCAGAAAATTATGACTATTTTATGTTGGACGGTCGCAAAGTACACCGTAAGCTCTTCCTTGGCTGACTCTCCGTTTGATACTGGTAACAGCAGATGTTACCTCATTAAAACTGCTGATACTGATCATGATGACTAGTTGACACTGAGTCACTCTTTTGATTTTGAATTCTTCCCATGTCGTCCTTATATGACTTTGTTTGACTTCTTCAATCGTTTTTAATTTAAACAGAGTTTGCAATTCTTTCATTCTGAGTTCCAGTTGCCAGAGCTACAGTAGGACAATAGCTCCGCTAAAGATGATCCTTGTTACTCCACAAAAAAGATTGTGTCCAGTTTTCAAAATAAAATTATATAATTTCTTCAGACACAGGCTTCCTACACAATCTAGAACAGACTTTGATTGATTTCAATCATTTCCTAATGTGAATGAGTATGGAGAAAGCTAATAAGGTTTGTATTTTCAGAATAAACTCCCTATTCAGCTCTAAATGTTGAGACTACTCTGTCCCTCCTTTCTTTCTTCCTTGCACACTTTCCTGTGTCCTCCCACATCCCTCTATTGTCCTTTCACCCTTTATCCTAATTTTCTTCCTAATTCCCTTTTGTTTCATTTGTGTCCCCTTTCTTATTTCCCTGCTCCAGTCTTTACTTCCCCTCTTCTCTTCTTCATTTCTGGTGAAATGCTTCCCTTTCTATTGCCTTCCTTCCTTATATCATACCTCCATGCCTTTGTTGTGGCCTAAACTTATGTCTTTTGAAGAGAAGAGAAGAAAAGTAGATATCTCTGTCCTTTAGCATTCATAATCCTGAGAAATAGAAACATTAGAGATTAAAATCTAGCAACACTGACACACCTAAGAAAATAAAAAAATGTTTTTATTCATGTTTGTTTTTAAAATCATTTTGTTAAAAAAAAATATTTGTTAAAAATGGATATTTTACTCTACTGATTAAATGTGAGAAATTAGTGACAAATTAAAGGTTGGATTTTTTTATTATTATTTAATTTCAGTGGAAGATAAAGCTATAGGGACAAATACAGTAAATGTGGATGGTGCTGCATTGGATAATGTCACAACATCAATGCTGACTGCAGCATTGCACCAAAATGTAACTTCTAACAGGTTTATCATCATGGTGCATCAGTTTTATGAAACAACAGTGGGTTTTATAATAACAGCAACAAGGAGAAAACTTATATATGAATGGAGAGAGCATGCAAACTCCTGACAAAGTTAAATAGCCTAACATTGTACTTTAGAAAGTGTTTATTTAAACGTGAAGCAAGACATCACACTTGGGTAAATTTATATTTTTATCAATAATAAAACATGAGATTGACATATTTGACCAAAAAAGAAAAAGAAAGCAATGTGATAAGATAATGAAGTTTAGCAGCTAAAGACAAGACAAGAAGACACACTCTCTGGGGGGAAGCAGCGTTGGTGTTAGATATTCAGCAAGAATAGGAGGGGGGTAGAGTAGTAAAACAGTCCCATGCAGAGTTCAAATTGTTACCTTCTAGAGACTCTCTTAAATTGTCTTGTTTGAGGGTAGACAAGCTGTACTGTGTCATTGCATGCACACAGTACAGAGGAACGACATAAATAGTTGTTTGGTCTTACCTTCTTACAGATTTGGCATTGCTTCAGAATTTCTAGTTAAACTAAACCAGATTAAATTTAGTTATGATAAAACGTTCCAATTTTCATAAAGTGCATTACACAAATTTCTCTCTAAGCGCTGAGGCTTATTAAATGCTTATATAATGTGTTCTTAATCGTCTTGAAGAAGGTGGTTTGTTTGATGTTTCTTGCTCTCGCTTGCTCTGATTTTTGCGGTGAAGCAGCAGCCAGTTTCTGCCCTGGTGAGACAGACTGAGGGAGTCCCTGTTGTGACGATAATTGAAACGCTGGTGTTGTCCTCAAATTGTGCTTCAACACTTTGCCTCAGTTTATGGTGACTCTATTGAAGGTAATTTTCTGCACATTTCCTGAGAAGATTTCTTGCTGAGAAGATTTCGTTCACAGTTGTCTCTCATATAAAACATTATTTCGGTCCTTCCTTGTATAAAATTGCCAAAACTGTGTTTGGTCACTGCTGGCCTCACTAATCTTTATGGTAAGAGCTGTCATTTAGAGCATCTTCTCTGAAATTACACTAATGTTGCACTTTGTCTCTGGTCCAATTGGTGCTGCAGATAGGCTCACATCCCTCCATGGATCAAGTACAGACAACAAATGGAAGAAATTAACTTTGATCATATACACACATATATATTAATGGTTAATATCTACATTTGTAAGGTATGCAAATATATTTAGTTTATCACCGCTACTGTCCTGTTAAACGTTTCTAATGGATCGATTATTTTTTAAAAATCATCAATGAAAAGATGTTCCATATTTTATTGCCATCTGCAGGTTTATCTGACCTTGTCAGCAAATGGAATAAAAAAGGTTATAAAAGGTTTTAATGCATTATAGTCAATTAGAAGATATCTCATAAGAGGGTTAGTGATGACAAGCATTAATAGTTATTGGTTATTTTTTAATATTTACTGTTTTTCAGAGCTTTTTGCTTCCCATAAATTTTTCAGCAGCCTGCATTTTGGCAATCTGTTGACCTCAATGGAGGATTCATTTTTAATAAAATTAATTAATTGTTATTATTATATCATCAAATAAGAGATAATGGGGAAAGTATACATGTTCGAAAAGTGCAGAAAAAAAAAAGAGTGGGTTGCCGTGGTAACATCCTAAGAAACAGTGACAATGTAAAAAGGCATACAGGACAAGCAAGTCAGAAATGACTTTCCTTTGCAGCAACATTTATTATCTGGCAGACACAGAGGGTCAAAATGTTTCTATTTATAGTCAGCACTAAATTAAGAGCTGTCAGGACTATGTAGTTTGTCAGGTGGAGCACTGACAAGTAAGATGAATAATCAGGACTTAGTGAGAGTCTATGATTGTGTTTCCATAGTGTATGTGTATGTGGCTGGGCCTGAAGGAAACTGTTGTTGACAGAAACTCTGCGCTTTGAGTGCACGCTTATTAATTTATGGGCATGCAGTCAATAGGAGGCAGACGGCAAGTGTGAGGTAAGGTTGGAAAAATAACAAAGAAGCATTTATTACTAGGACAAAATGACAGAGACAAGGAGAAAACAAACCCAGCGAACTCCAGCTGGTTCATAAACTAAATTCAAGTCGTACTGATTCACACTGAGAAAAAACACAAAAGAATTAGTAATATTTTAGTTGGTCTAGAGTTTTTTTATTTAATGTTTTTATTGTTATCATTTTACTCCTTGAGACTTCAAAAACTCAACCTACATGTGCACTTTTCTTTTCTATTTTTTTCTTTACCTGAAAAAATACCAACACATCTGACGTCACCTGTCCCTACACGTGTATTAGGTTAAATCTGTAAAAGTGGAAATCTAGATAGGACTCTGTGAATCCTCCATCGGTTAGCTGCCTAAATGAGTGTCTTTCTTATCTATTTAAACTTCATTTACTGTTAACATCCTGTCCATCCAGGAGGAAACAATGGCTGCTGAGAATAGAAGCTGTGCCGATACACTCGGTCTGCCGTCAGAGTTATGAGACAGGAGTAAGAAGAGGAGAGCAGCTGGGCATGCAGGACCATAATGTGATCACAGAGTATCAGGATGATTTGTGTTCACTGCTGATGGATTAAGTCTGTGATCAGAGCATCCATATGATAATGTGGTCATATGCATGAGTCATTTTCTATTTTCTAAATTAAATGCACTCTCGGGAGGAAGATGATAAAAATAAACTATAGTGACATTTATAAACCATAAATGTCACTGCACCAAATCTTTCTTCAACATAGCATTTTGAAATGTATTTCTCACTCAGTATAGCCATATGTTTGTGTTTGCCTCGTTCATTCGCACTGCTAAAGTGAAACTATTTGTTTATAAAAAGTAAAATACCAGTACATTTTCTTCTTCTTTGCATGCTACATACTATTATGCAAAACATGTTTGCATATAGTACGTCAATATTCTATCGATCGAATCCCTAAGCAGTTTTTGTTTACTCTTTACAATGACACAAAGAGAGAGAAAGGATCATATGGCCTATGATCCTTCACACAGAGGAGCCTCAACACTTATCATAAGGTTTTCTGAAGTTCAAAAGAAACTAAGTTATTAAAGCAGGAGAAAACCTTAATCTGTGTTGTTTGCATAAGATTTCCAGGAACTGTACGGAATGATATTCAGAGCTGAATAACAAATGAGGCATAACAAAAAAAAAAACATGCTAATTTTAGCCTAGGACCAAAAGAAACTGTGGCATGTGAAGCTTCATTGAGTTTGAATACTTTAGTAAAAGCATTTGACTGTGACTATGTATTGTATAAGCCTGTTTCAAAAACAGAAAATCTCTTCATAATGATGTTGGTACGTTTTATTTTTCTTCGCCATGCTTTTTCCACTTTACACACACTTCACGTCCTCACTCTGGCTCATGTTCCACAGCTAACCAATCAGAAACTTAAATATGTGAGCCTAAAGTAAACCAGAAAAAATACGCAAATTAAACTGCTTTAAAAATGTCAATCAGTTTAAATATGTCAAAAATTTGTTCAAACATAGTAAATGAAATTTAGAACAAAAATTTGACATGTTTATTATTGTTTTGTCTGTCTTTAAATTAGCAGGTGTAATTTTTATGTTTTCCATGACCTTTTTTCTGTTTTTTTCCCTATTTTGGCCGATCCGTTTCGCTTCCTGAGCCAGATGTAGGCTTGTTAACTTTTTAACTTCAGTAAAATCTGGGATGCAACATGGGGAAATGGGATTCATCTTAAGTCTTAGAAGAGTGGGAAACCTTTCAAAGTGCAGGAAGTAGCTGACACTTCTTCTGAAAGGCACAGTAATCATTGTCTGAATTCAAACTAATGCAGACTCTAATCTCTCTAACGCTCTTATACTGAGGGGGTGGGCAGCACATTTGTGTGGTGCTAATTCATTTTCTTCCTCAAATCAAAGCAAGCGGTGTGACCGATTCAGTCAATGAGTAACGTAATTATCGTTTGATCCTTTGAAAGGCTTTCAAAGAGCATCTAGGTGACACCGCTGACACAAAACCAGCCAGCTTCTCCAAAATAATAATTAGCTCAATGCCATTAAATTCCCTAACTTTCAACTCTCACTTTACAGACAACATGTATGAAACCAAACGACCTTGGTCTCAGTGAGCTGAGGCACACTCAGTTTATTGACTACGACATAGACGCTCACTGTGATACAAATTGATGTTTGAACTCATGCAAATATTTGTATGGCATATCAGGTGAATGTGTCTTTGGTAACCATGGGAACATTTCCAGCACACAGGTAAAGAGAAATCTCTTTGATGGTGAAAATCACTGCATGTGTGCATTATCTCACATTGGTCAAGGTTTGTGTGTAGCGCAGAACTGATGATACAACTTTTCAATTCAAATTAAAGTGGTTTTATTTTTGATCATTTATGATATGTTTAGTTAGTCCTGAAAATCTGCTGAACAGCTGTTGAATCTGGGGCAGCACCTCTGTCGCTAGAAAGTTCACATTTGGCAGAGAAACCTTATGGAAAACACCAGATGCTCCATGTTTATGTGCTGACGGCGACTTTGTAAGTCCTGCAATGTGTTTGTGTGGAGCTGTGTGTCTGAAAATCATACAGAGCCAATAATAAAACACACTTTCCCTGTTTCTACTTCTTAGTAAACTAAGATTGGTATTAATGCAGAAAAAGAACCATTGTATCCTGTTTTTTTTTTGTTTTTTTTTAATTGTAATAAATAATAAGATAAGTTTCCACATCAAGAACCAGATTTACAGATTCGTTGTGTGGTTTTCTAAAAAACAAAATTGCTTAGATTTGTGATGATTATTTCACCGCATAATGCGCCACACAAAGCGGTATATAGCATTTAGCATCTGTGTTAGCGTTGGCATTTTATAGAAAGAGATATTTTATTATTTTTCTTCTTTTTGGGATTTTACCAAAGCCTGAAGTGAAACCAAAAACGTTACTAGAAACACACACCACAGCTGCGAAAAAATAAATAAAAAGGACGGGCTATTGTTCATAATGTTATTTCTCTAAATAAGATGATTGGTATTTAAAAAATAAAATAAAAATAATATATATATGCAATACACATCCAGCTTGTACATACTGTAACAACAAATTGGAAAACATGGTGAAGATTTCTATCAAGCACTTTGCTGTGAGCTCCTCCTTTCCTGGATCTCTGCAACTATGAATGTTATTGATTCATAAGAACAAATGTGTTTCTATTCCACTACACAGTAAAAGAAAAATTTTTGCTTCTGTACATAGGTTAGTAACATTTTTGTTTTAAAACGGTAGCTGTGATAAAGATGCTTTACTTAGAAAAGCTGATGCTCTTTCAGTGTAAGTAAAAAGCAATAAATGTGCCTTCTTATGAGAGCTAAGACCTTCGTATGTGACTGATTCTGAAGACGTTTAAGCCTCACATGCACCTTTTTTCTTTAAAATAATATTAAATCAACCTTTCTTGCTTAGTATTTCTGGTAACATAACTGCAGGTGTCTAGAGGAATTAATTATCTCTTTTTCCTCATCTCCTGCCATTAACATATGCAGTTGTTGATTTACCAGCATGTAAATCTTGTGTTCTTTTTTATGTTATGAAAAAAGAGTTTATGTTTCTGTGTTACTGTAAACTGAAACGATCCATGAAACAGAGTCACCTTGCTTCTCACTCGCTGTGTGCTGCAGTTTCACACACAAACATAATGTGCTGCCCTCATGAAATATCAGCAGCTGACTGCCTGTGAGTGAACGTGAGAGAAAGAGAGAGTGAGAGGGGGCTGTAAAACCATTCTGCAGCTGTTGTGACATTAGCTCACTGTACACTACAAACTGTTCCTGAGCACGTGTCTCCTCTATCTAGCCCTTAAAATTATATTTCTGCAGTTGGTACTGGAAGCACTGGGAGAAAACAGAGGCGCTCCATTTATTCACAGATTATCTGTCAGACAGTTATTAGCAAATATGTAATAAACAACAGGGCAGTGTTATGGGGCAGCCTCTATGTCGCTTTTCCAGGCTCATAGTGCCATTTTATAGCACAATCAAGTAACTGTGTTGTTTAGTTGTTTAATTGTATATATATAATATGACTTAAAAAATGTGATTTTGTAATTTAACATGAAAGAATCAAAGCAACATGATGACTCAAACTCAAAAACAGTTGATTTTATGTAATACCCCCCTTTAGGTGAAAGCAGAATCTTTTAACCATACAAAAGGAACTAAAGGTCTAGAGAGGAAAACATAGTATAAAGTGAATCAAAATTTGTGTTTTGTTTATACCTGCATGCGGCATAAGTGTGGCATATGTTTTTTGTGTATGTGGTATAACAACATTTACTTCCTCGTAGCTTTGAAGCATATGACCTTTGCACACCAGTCTGTCGCGTTTTACTGCTCAGGAAACATGAACGCTTACAATTTTCTATTTACTTTGTTTATATCGCTTGGAAATCCAGGTGAGTTAACCTTTCTGTTTCTATTTAGAGGTTTGGTGTAATAATTAATATAAAAAGTATGAAAAATGATTCCTCTTATTTTTCAGCAGCCTTTTCAGATGAAGATTTTTACCAAGTCAAAGCATGTTGCTCATTCGGTGGTCCAAACTTTGACAAGGTTGAATACATACTTACAACCAGTTTTAACAAGCAAAAGATGATGGAGTACAACAGTACAAGAGGAAACTGGATTGGATTCACAAATTATTCAATTGTGGCTTCACAGTTATGGAACAAAGACACTTTGGACCACATTGAAAGAGCAATAGAAATGAGACTAATGTGTTACGAGAACCAAGAATACATAAAAGCCGTCAGTAAGAGCAATTCTTTTTAACTATATGAAGCTTGTTTATAGTTTTACTTTATATGCCAATATAGGGCTGAGACTGTGATGTTATGTATCCTCGTTTAATGACAATATACAGAAGAATTGTTTGTACTTTAACAAATACTTTTATATTTCTTCATGACATCAAGTAAAAAAAATGAGTATTTTAATTTTTACAATGGATTCATTAACTTTTGTGTCAATTTCTGTGTAGATTGTAAAGAAAATGTTTTTATGTTCACAATGACTTGTCTACGATATTATGCTCTACATTGAACACTATAGAAAAATAAAAGTTAAGGGCTAATGTGAAAGAAATCGTAAATAATAACCCATTTTTTCTAGGAAACCTGTCAACAACGCCCACAATGAGGATAAAATCAGTGAAACATCCAGCCATGCTTGTGTGCAGTGCCTATAACTTTTACCCAAAGCAAATCCAAATAACCTGGCTGAGAAATGACCAAGAAGTGACTGAAGGAGTCAGTAAAACAGATGTCATCCCAGATGGAGAATTGTACTACCAGTTTCATTCTTACCTTGAGTACACACCACCTTCAGGAGAAAGAATCAGCTGCATGGTTGAGCACATCACCCTGAAAGAGCCAAGAATCATTGTTTGGAGTAAGTTTGTTATTGTCATGCAGATACTTGACATGGAAATAATTCACAATATGAATGTTCACCCTATTTGTGTTTTTTTCTTTCCCTGTTTCAGATGACTCCCTTCCTGAAGGAGAAAAAACTAAGATTGTTGTTGGACTGTGTGGACTGATAATTGGTTTGGTTATCTTTATCTCTGGATTTATTTACCACAAGAAAAGGTCTGCTATATATAACTCTGTCCACCAAGGTGAGGAGATGGAAACATGTCAGAAAATCTAAACTACATAAAAACCTAAAATGTTACGGTACTCCTATTATTAATGAAATTTGTTTTTCCTTTAACAGAATGAGTTCTGATTCATGTGGAGGTCTTTCCTGGATTGCCTTTTAGTAGAACTAGGTGCTTGGTTCAATTCCTGCATGAAGTTTACTGGTTCTCACTTTCATGCTCCAGCTTTCTCTCTCACTCCAAAAACAGTGGAAGATTATTTGCTAACTTGTCCAAAGGTATGACAATTCACCCAGTAACCAATGGTCATAGTCATCCCATAGCTGGAGCCCTACATGGATAAAACGGATGGAAACATTTAGTATAGTAATCAGTACAACACCACTGTTATAAAAGCTGTGCTTCTTAAAACTGCTTTCAAGCCAACAATGTAAAAAATGTGAAGAAATTGTTGACTTGTTTAATCTCACAATAAATTATTGTGCAGAAAATACTATATGGCCAATGATCTAAACAACACTGTGATGATTTGATGATCTGAGATATTGAGACAAGAAAACAGAAAACAAAATTCCAGATAAATCTATTTTAAACAAATACAAATACAAATTTGCCATAGCAAAACAATTCTTATTTGGAAAACAAAAATAATGTTTTTCTTTAGCAATGATTCTTTCTTTACAAATAGAGAAAAATGTGCCTCCTCAGGACAGCTTAGACCACCATAGGTGACTGATTCTGAAGAGGTTTATATTACAGATTTTAAAATGTGACCGCTGAACATGAGCCGTTCTTATATCATTTTTATTTTTTTATAACTTTCCATAAAAACATGTATTAAATCAGCATCTCTTTCTTCGTGTTTTTGATGACATGACTGCAGGTATTTTACAAGTTTTAATCATTTCTTTTTCTCTCATTTGCTGCCTTTAACACCAGCCCTTGATTTACAAGTGCCAATTTATTTCAGATCTTGATTTTTTTTTCAAGGTTATGAAAAAACATTTTTGGATTTCTGTGTAAATGTAAACTAAAATGAATCATGAAACAGGGTCACCTTGTTTCACACGTCCTGTGTGTTGCAGTTTCACACACAAACATACAATATTAGCAGCTGACACCCTGTGAGTGAACGTGAGAAAGTAAGAGAGAATGAGAAGTAGCTGTAAACAGGATTTTTGTTGGACCAGCTTCCTCCTCAGCCAAAGTTTTTAGTTTGCCCTTAGGAATGAGGAAGCGCAGACCTGCAGGAACCTGAGTTCGTCTGGTGAAATCACGTTTTCGCTGCATGTTTAAAACAAAGCGATTGAGAGTCGTGATGGGACGCCACTGGAGATTAAACAATCTGTGCTTCGTAATTCTACTTTTCTTTGGAGCACGTTTCGTCTGTGCTGCAGGTAAGTAACCAGCATAGAGCTGCTTCACCTGCTCTGTAAAAAAAAGAAAGTTTTGTTATTTTTACAATTAGCACTGGCTGCTGTGGTTGCTAGAAGAATTCAGAAAAAAATACATTAAACATAAAGTAAACATGGAAACAGTTTTACTGAGCAAACAGTAATTGCAAAGGTGTTGGATTGTAAAATAATTGTCCAGAAAAGTGTGACTATAAATGGTTATTTTGGTAATAAATATAGCAAATATAACAATGTATTATGATGTATTATTTTGATAATGCTGTTATTTTATATTTCCTTCCAGTACGCGTTACAACTAGTTCTTGTTTGTTGTACATTAATTTTAATTTAGGCTTATTGAAGATAACCTATAAAACAGTTAAAATGCCAGGATAAAGTCTTATATTATTTTCTGTAAACAGAATTTAAATTTACTTTAAATGTTTTCCTTTTTAGTAATTATTATATTTTCAAATAACATCTGTAAACAAAAAAAAATCCAGAAAACATTTATCACTTACATGTAATGATAAAAAACCAAGGGAAGCCACACATTAAAGCTAAAATGTGAAGAGAAGAAAACCGTTTCACATTCATGGCTTTGAAAGATTTATTTTCATATTACACAATTTTTTTGTCTTGATTTCACCAAATTTTACTACCTTTCTTTACAGTGTGTTTACCTTCTTTGTGTTAATTTTCACTGTTGATCTCTTTTGTTACAGGGGGTCACCATCTTTGTTTTAGCTATGGGTGCTTTGACTCAAGTGACACCCAGCTCTATGTGACATTAGACGATGATGAATTGTATTATGCAGATTATAAAAATAACGCCAGCTTCTGGGAAAGCAAAATAGCAGCTATGAAATATAAATTTGCACACACTGTACGTGAATATGTAGCAATATGCCGGACCGTGTGTAACAAAGATATACATCGATGGAAACCTGACCCAGACTTTAAAAGAACTAAAGGTAGGTAAACCTCAGTTTTAATTTGTTACTATTGAACAAAGTTTCTCCATAATCATAAAACAAGCTTAATAACTTCCCAATTTATCTTTTTTAGACCCACCAGACGTGATGATGTACTCCAAAGACGAAGTGATTGAAGATGTAGAGAACACCCTTGTGTGTTTTGCCAACAACTTTTTCCCACCTGCAATCAACATCAGGTGGACCAGAAATGACAAACAGGTGGCAGTGGAAGATCCCTTCATCAAAACTATTTCCAACTCTGACGGGATGTTTCATGTCTTCTCCTACCTGAACTTCGTTCCAAAGCAAGGAGACAATTACAGCTGCACTGTGGATCATGAAGCCCTGGAGGAACCTAAGACCAGGTTTTGGGGTGAGAAAATCATTATTTCTGTAGCTTCAAAACTAAAATGGTCTCTATTTGTGCTTTAGCTTGAATTATTTTTTTTCCTTCTCATTCTCATTTTCTCTTTAGATGTTGAAACAGAGAAGATGAGTATGGGTCCAACCGTCTTCTGTGCACTTGGTCTGACTCTTGGGCTTCTTGGAATTGCTGCAGGAACTTTCTTGTTTGTGAAAGGAAACCAGTATTGTTACAACGCAGACATTGTTGGTTAATGCATAACATAAAAGAGTAGCTTCCCTTTTGGCTTTATGTGCATGGAATAATCTTTAGGTATACTTTCAGGCTTTGTATACAGGTATTTTGACTATGCTATGTCGGTGTATCAAGAGTAGGCTTGTAAAAGTTCAGGTTAGCTTAAATTACTACTAGAAAAATGACACTTCAATTTAAATGTCTTTCGTCAACACTACAGTGCGGTTGTAGTGTGTGTGTGTATTTGTCTGATCACATGCAGCATCCTGTCAATAACTGTTATTCAACAAGGATATCATTTAAAATTAAAAATTCCTGTTTTCTACATGTTGTTTGACTGCTGTATTCCTTAAATGTTTTTATCACAAAATTCATTCCATTCAGCTGTGCCGGCAGAGAGAAAGAATCCAGACATATAGGAGAAATAAAACAATAACTATACATTTTGGTATAGACAAATGATCAATATCAATAGATAATACAACAGGTAGAATTTTCAATAGTTTCACTGGACTCCAATCCAGAACTGCACAGCATTCTGGGGGATGTAGGCAGAGGAAAGATTTAGCCGCTCAACCTCTAAGTAACTCACTTACTGTTTGGTTACCTAGCAACAACCTGTTGAGTAACTTGCCTAGGTTACACCCCTGAACCCCTGAATCTAATAACAGCTAAAAAATAATAAACAATGGTGTTTAGTTAAGAACAGAGTGAGCTCTGGATGAAACAGGAAAGGTCACGTTGCCAGTTTGGCAGCATTTTTTTGTATTCATAAAAAAGGAAAATGTGTTTTGATGTGTGCTGGAATTCCCCAGAAATATTTTGACCAACCACCTGGTGAGTGACAAATGCAAAACCCTTCCTGTTGGCTGGCACAACAAGATTTATTTCTATGGGACTGTTATGTAGTGATAAAAAGATGCGGAAACAATGAGAGTTTTGATGAGTTTTAGAACATGTTCATATTTAAAGGGCTTAACCATACATCAGTGCTGGGTGAAGAGTAAGCTTTTGTTCAATAAAATCCATCATTTTGATGCCTAATACTGGCAGGTCAGATTGAATACCTGACACGTTATCATATCAAACCCGAGGGATGGAAAAGGTACAGCAAACTGAAACTTGAAAACACTATACTTTCTGATATCTGACAAATTATCCTTACAACCTGGAAGTCTGTGTACTAATAGAGATGTTTAGGAAATGGAAGCAGGTGAGCTAATCACCTTGGGCAGGTGCTAAAATGGGAAGGTAATTGGTCACAGACTGCTTTAAGGTGGCATAAAGCTGTGGTCAAGTAAAGGATCTGATAAAATCAAGTAAAACATACAACATATGGTGAAACAGGAACTCAAAACTACAAATAGAGGAACCTGAGGTACGTTTCAATTGTTCTCATACTGTTTTCAGTATATAGTTACATTAAAACATTGGACCTCAGATGTGGGAATGAGGTCACACCAAGTAAACTACTAGATGCTTCCTCATTGTGGCAGTTAAAGAGGCAGTACTATGTATAATCAACATTTTTTAGCTTTATGTTATTCCCTCATCAAAAACATACCTGGAGTGTTGCCTTGATTATTTCATGCATGTTTGAGAAATCCTTTAATATCCAGTGGTAATAATTCAACAATGTAAAACATTTGGGTGTACCTTCAAGACACAACTTCTCCTCTGAGTTTTTGCCTCACAGAACAGCCCTTCCTCAACACTCCCCCACTCAGCTCCTTCAGACTAGTCAGCACAAATTAGCAGACACCTTGTAGAACTTGCACATCTGCTGAGCTCATTATACAAGCCGCTTCTCAGTGCAAAGCTGGTAAAAAGGTTAATATAAGAGCAATGCTGTTAATATTTTCTGGAGGCATTGCTTCAGGAGGAGCGTTTTTAAACCGATAGAGGCCCAAATTCAAGATGTCAACTTATACAGTCGAATTTCTTTTAAGTCATATGTGATTTATATAACCTTTTTATAAAAACCAAAGGTAACGTAGAGATACTTGATTGTGCTATAAGATATAAAATGCGGCAGGAAAACACATAACACTGCCCCTTTACTGAACAAACTAAATACTACAAGCAATACCATCCATCCACTTTCTTTCACTTATCCGGGGTCGGGTCGCGAGGGTAGCAGCTTCAGAAGGGAGGCCCAGACTTCCCTCTCCCCAGCCACTTGGTCCAGCTCTTCCGAGGGAATCCCAAGGCTTTCCCAGGACAGCCGAGAAACATAGTCCCTTCAGCGTGTCCTGGGTCTTCCCCAGGGCCTCCTCCCGGTGGGACGTGCCTGGAACACCTCACCAGGGAGGCGTCCAGGACGCATCCTGACCAGATGCCCGAGCCTCCTCAACTGGCTCCTTTCGATGTGGAGGAGCAGTGGCTCTACTCTGAGTCCCTCCCGGATGGTCGAGCTTCTCCCCCTATCTCTAAGGGAGAGCCTAGACACCCTACGGAGAAAACCTGCTTCGGCCGCTTGTATCCGTGATCTCATTCTTTCTTTCCCCATAGATGAGGGTGAGAACGTAGATCTACCGCAATACCAGTTAATATAAACATATTTATTTGCATTTTATGAATTCAAAAACTGTAGCTAGAATGACTGATTTATTGTAACACCATTTATGAGAATAAAGGGTAGATTACTGTGACTTTTACACATGTAGCAACCATACAGACTTTGTTTGGTGCGGAATGACTTTCCCTCTTGCAGTTCTAATCTCAATGTCCAGAAGATTTTCTTTTACAACTCAAAATTTGAAACTTTTCAGTACAAATGGAGAACACTGTAAGACTTCACATAGCTTAAACATTAGCTGCACATAGGCATCTTTATGGACACTGCTGACTGTTAAATTATACCATGTATCACATCAGTGGGAATATTGTATGTGGCTGATGTTTTTATGATGCATATGACTGCGACTGTTGTGAGCAAAAAGATAAAGAGGATTCAAGAGGAGTTTTAAACATCACAAACAGCTGACTAAGTAGATTCATACTAACGATTCAATAGAGAAAGCAGGACTTAAAACAGAAAAGGAATGGAAGCAAATGAAAATGAAGACAAGACCAACTGAAGCACAAAACAGAAACACAAAATATCAGCAAACTCACTAATTACAACATTAGCAAGCTTCGCTGCACAAAGTGATTTTAATAGACTGAGGTGAAATTCAAAATATTAGAAAGGCATTTTAAGTAAAGTAACATTGCTTGTTTATTAAAAGGATTTTTGTTGAAATAATCTGATATGGCCATTGCTGGAGCTTTTATTGTTTTGAACATACAACAACAAAAGGTATGTGTGGGTTTTTTTTAGTTGTTTTTTGTTTTTTGCTGGTATGTGGCAGAACTTCATTTACTTCCTCATAGCTGTGAAGCACACCAGTGCTCCACAAAGTTTGAGGAAACATGAACGCTTACAGTTTTCTCTTTACTTTGCTCTTATCTCTTGAAAGTCCAGGTAAGTTGAATGCATTTTTATTTTTATTTAGGTTTTAGTTAGCTGTTTTGGGGTGGGGAACAATTAATTTAAAATTCACTAATTCCTCTCATTTCTCTGCAGTTTTTCCCGAAGACGATTTTTATGCTGTCAAAGCATGTTGTTCATTCAGTGGTCCAAACTTTGACAAGGTTGAATACATACTTACCTCCAGTTTTAACAAGCAAGAGATGATGGAGTACAACAGTACAAGAGGATACTGGATTGGATTCACAAATTATTCAATTGTGGCTTCACAGTTATGGAACAAAGACCGTTATGACGAGATTCAAAGATTAATGGAAATGAAGCTGATGTGTTACGATAACATCAATTTTATTCAAAACATCGGTAAGAGCATTTCTTTTTAACAATATGAACAGTTTTCATATTACTTGATATGACAACTGGAACTGAGACTATGATGTTATACATGCTCATTTGGCTACAAACACATAATATAACTTTCAAAAGTGCTGTTATATTTTTACATTTTACTTTTCCAATTGTAGAGTCATCAACTTTTGTGTTAATTTCTGTGCAGGTGCATTAGAACATTTTCATGTTTTTGTTCACGATGTCATGCAATGGACAATATACAAAAATTAAAGTTAAGGCCCCCTTAGAAAATGAGACGATACATCTCCAGGGGTTATTCTTGAAACAAATATGTAAGTAATGTGAAAAAAATAATCATAAATAATAATTTGTTTTTTCTAGGAAACCTGTCAACAACGCCCACAATGAGGATAAAATCAGTGGAAAAGCCCGACAGTCGACATCCAGCCATGCTTGTGTGCAGTGCCTATAACTTTTACCCAAAGCAAATCCAAATAACCTGGCTGAGAAATGACCAAGAAGTGACTGAAGGAGTCAGTAAAACAGATGTCATCCCAGATGGAGAATTGTACTACCAGTTTCATTCTTACCTTGAGTACACACCACCTTCAGGAGAAAGAATCAGCTGCATGGTTGAGCACATCACCCTGAAAGAGCCAAGAATCATTGTTTGGAGTAAGTTTGTTATTGTCATGCAGATACTTGACATGGAAATAATTCACAATATGAATGTTCACCCTATTTGTGTTTTTTT
>CAEFZX010019681.1:0-11594 GCA_903066825.1 Alfaro cultratus | reverse complement strand
CCTGGGCTTTTTCCTCAGCCTCCATCTGGAGACGTGCCAACCGCACCTTCAAACGAGCTCCATCTCGTCCTTCTGAAGTCACAGTAGACAGTGGATCATAGCGAGGGAGTGTACGAGGTGTCTTTCCCCGGTCACTCACTGCTTCCACCACACTGGAACCATCTTTGAGGTCCTCCACAGACAAGGCCTTTTGGCTTGGCACTGCAGCAGCCTCAGGTAGACCAGGCTCTTTGATCACACCAATCTCCACCAACTTATCCACTATCAGAGCCTTTAGGTCACCTTTAAGGACCTGTAGATTGAAATACTCCACAATTTGCAGCAATTCACTCTTGCGGCAGCTGTCTAAAAGCTCAAGAGAGGGGTCAGCTAAAAAGTGCTCCAGACTGAATGTGACTGACATGGTTGCTGGATACAGACAACCCAAAATGTTCCTCTTTTACTCTGGACACAAAGGATCCTCTTAACGAGTATCCCGGACGAGCCCCCACTTAATGTTACGACCCAGCTCAGTTAGGGGGAAGGAGAAGTAACATTAAAGAAACCTAGATGTTAAAGGTTTATCAATTTGGGATTTATTGTTTGGGTTAACAAAAAATATAAAGGTAAAAAAAACTACAGTCAAAAGTTAAGGTCTTAGAACCAAAAAAAAAGTAAATAAAATACCCACAAAGCAGCCAGAGTTGTAAACCAAAAATCTTCACCAAACATGCAGGACCAAAATCCTACGGTTAAACAACAAAACTCTAGTAGGCTACTTTGAGCTTACATACAAAGCCCCCACAGGGACAATCACAGGTAACAAGGATTTACAAAAGCTCACAAAAAATGCTGTGTACAGCAGTCACCAAAACACCCAGCAAAGTGGCAAGCTGTCTGAACAAAGAACCAGCCGTTCATTCTCCCAGGAAGTCTTGGGTTTAAAAGGGGAGGCCTCTTCAGGGATTGGTGGAGCTGATAATTGGTGAGCCAATCAGCTCTGCTGTAGACATCAGGGCGTGGCACAGGAGGACAAGGCTGCATGCCGTTCCCAGTTGAGTAAATTTAATTAGAAAGCTGCAGATATACAGAAAAGAAAGAAAAAGAAAACATACAAGGCCACCGGCCGTAACACAAGCTACATTTAATGATAATATATTATTTTTCTTGTCATACTTAATTACAGTAAGTCAGGTTACTGATATGCTTTATTGAGCAGCATTCCAGTTAGTGATTTTGAGTGAGACACTCAGCTGAATTTGGCTCATGGCGCTGCATCAACAGTGTGATACCTTCACAAACCAAAGCGCAGACAATCACTTACATGTGATGTTGTGATTATTTAAGCCCAAAATTTAAACAGGTTCGGGATGAGCAACGAACTGAACAGAGCAAAACAGAACAGAGAATCCTGCAGAGAACACAGAGAAAGATGGCTGGAGAATCAGGTGAGGCATGTCTGAGACAGAGTCACACAGTGGATTTAATTACACAGAAACACCAAAAGGAGGAACAGGCCTGGTGCATCACCAATTATTTCGTTCCTTCACTGTCAAAATGCTTTTTTAGGTGCTGACTTAAAAACCCTCGTTTATTCGACTCTAGGGGAAATGGAAAAAGTACCAAATAGTTAACACAACTTACTACTGTAAGTTTATATTTCACAAACTCACACGTTTGAATTCATAAAACTTGCAAGATTTCTTTAACTTTAAGAGTAGCAGCTACGACACAGAACTAAATGCGGCTCAAATGGTTCACACTTAATGATGGTGAATAAGTGATTGTCCTTTTATGGGTATGTTTGGAAGAAAGTAATTTGTAGATTGGAGCGTTTTGTTTTGTAGAGTAAATGTGGTTCTTTTCTTTAAGCATCAGTCTACAAATATTTCAGAACCAGCAAGGCAGCTGGTGAGTTCAGAACGGAGGACTGGCTTTGTTCCTCCTCTGCCAGAGAAGCTCCAAAAGTTTCACTTAAAGCTGCACCTAAAAGCACAACCATGAGCCAATAAATCAATTGAGCAGAACAGCAGGCATTCTGAGCTGTTCTCCTAAAAATATTTGCTTTCACCAACTGGCATTACATAAGATGAGTCAATACTCTACCGCTCAGCAGTATGGTGTGAGTTTTTTGTTGCAATAAAATGATTTTCTGTTTTATGAATCACTGTGGCTATAGTGTGAAAGTTATTCAGATTACAATGTTTTTGAGCAGTTCAACAGAAAAGTTAATCAGAAAGCAATAGCATCACAGCATAGCAGGAACTGGGAGCTTTAAGTCAACTCCCCTGATTTTAATATTAGCCTTTAATTTCTCACTAGATCTACTTTCCTTTTCTTTGTCAGACGTTTATCGGTTTGAGTTACGTTGAGCATTTCCCCAGGTTTTGTGGCGTTTATAAGAATATAAGAAGTTACATAGGGGAGCCCTCATGTACTCATTGTGCTATGTTGCTGCCTGGTAATTCTATGTTCAGACCCATTTTGAATTGCTAAATCCCTTATTAATGCGGCCTTATGCATTTGCTAGAAAAGAATTTTCACATAATGACCAAAAAATCCCAAATCTGCAAATCCTCTCACCATCCACTGATGCTGTTCCCAGGGAATTGTTGAAAGCATGATAGAAGAAGTGAAAAATTGAGAAATATCTGCTGTAATGGCAGATGAAGTAAATGATAGACACACTCTGCTGCCTGCTGTACGTTTCCATTATGCTCCATCTGAAGATAACATCAAGGAGAGATTTCTCTGCCTGCAAATCTGAACGGCTGTGAAGCAGAGGCAGTCAAATGAAACTGAACTGCTGCTTGGGTTGGCAGCATCTCACACCAGGAAGTTAACATGAGATGGTGACGAATCGATTTGTTCAAGGGGAGCAACCTTGTTTAAGGGAAATAATTACGTGGGCTCTGCATGTACATGACTCAAGAGCTATAGGTCTTTTTCCACTATTACCAAGCAGCATGGCTCCACTCTACACAGTTCCAGTGGTTTTCCATTACAATGATTAAGAGCTGAAGTGGTTGGGGTCAACATATAGTTGGATGATCCAAGAGTTTGAGAATTAGCCCAACATGACCAGTACACAAACACAACTTAATAACAGAGGGCATGGAAGATATGTTCTGCTAAGTCTGCTATTGTCCTTGGAAACTTTAAAAACACCAAGTCACTGTTGTGAGATTTTACGAATGGATGATTGGATTATTGTAAGGGAGATGCATTTGTGACCCAACCAGTGACTCAACACGTTTTCGGCACAACTTGGCTGTTTTGGAACCCTAATGAAGTACGTTCTAGAAAATTGGTTCTATATAACCCTTACAACCGAGTATCATCCATCCCAGCCTCACTGAGTAGGTGCCAGTAGAAAAGGGCCGTATGGTTCACCTACAGCTGAAATCTGAACCAGTCTGCTGTTTTCAGAAAACAAAATTGAGCAGAAACTTGTGTCTTTGTTTCTTGCAGCAGAAAATGGGGAAAGATTAAATGATGTCCAGCAAGACCACATCAGACACATGAGGACAAAAATATAATTAACCTTATGAGTTGCTGTGAACACAATTTGTGTTTGGCATCATAATTTTATGCTTCTAAGTTCATCTCCAGTCAGGTGAGAAAAACATGTCACCTAGGTAACTCTGTGCTGTGGTTACAAAGCACCCTTTTGGGGTCAGAGTTCAAGCAGATGCTACTGTTCTGTTTGCACATAGATGAGTTTTGTTTTTTCCTCTTTTTTTGCTATGACTCATTGTTTTCCTGCTGAAACATGGATCATAGATAGCTCTCTGTAGTAAACAAAAATCTTAAAAAAAAAAAATCTTGCCTAGTAGATTTTTACTGAAACAATCAGAAACCAGATACTCCAAACATCAGAAAGGAAAATAAATAAATAAATATATATATCTACATATATTAATTTGCACATAATTTTTGACTTACTGTTTATGGGAACAGTCCACATACTCAACTCTGCTGGTCAGCGTAAAGGTGGATTTATTTCAAAGCACCGTTGTCATTATCACTAATACATGAAATTGGTGTTTTGAAATCTATTCACTACTGAACCTGGCTTCAAAAATGATAGCTTCTGGTCTCCCAAAGCCCTGGATCTGTGAGGATGCACAGCTTAAAATACAAAAAACCTTTGTGTTTTAGGCAAAAGACAAAGGATACATCAAAAATAATTTCCGTGTGGACAGGATCTTATCATCCATGTACAGAGGTCAAGAATCTTTTGACATGGAGCTGAAGCAACAGCCGCCTACTCAATGCCACCATAACAGATTATCCTGAACCTCAAAAGACTCATCAATGTTTCCCATTAACGTCATTAGTCAAATGAGTGGAGTGTGCAGTTTAGAGTTCAGATTTGTCACAACTTACCAGGTACAACAATGGAGCTCGAGGACCTGCTCTAGAGACTCATTGAGTACATGAAGAAACCCTACACTGTTTCACAACACAGTGTAGGCCAACAAGTTAGTCATTATGACCATTATCACCTGTATTTGACTGCAATGTAGACAACAGAAACTCTCAATGGGATTATCGCCCTTACAGCAAAAAAGAACCACATGCTTCATCATTTAAAGACAAGTCAAGTTTCTTTAAGTCAAATTTATTTTTCATATCACACTTCGGCAACGAAGCAGCTTAAAATGCTATGCACCATAAAAACAAAACTCAGTAACCAATCATATAACTAGCAATGAACATTCCCTTTCTCATGGACCTTAAAACTTAACGCTTCTGGCATAAATAAATCACAGTTTCATGTACATTTACATATAAATTCAAGAAAGAAATGGGAATCAGTACTTCTCCTCTAACGTTGGCATGCTGCATACATTTCGCATGCTGTCAGCACACTTGCTAACAAACATTGAAAACACAGGACACTCAACAGCTCAGCCAATCAGAGGCAGATCAGGCAATCAACCCAAAAGGAAATGTGTGAATGGAGCACTGCCAGTCAACATCCAATCAGCAACACTCACAGAACAACAACCCGGCAAATTTGGAGAAATATGAAAAAAACAACATCCAAACATTCAAAAAGTCAAAAGCAAGATCACTGAAGAAAATATGCAACTCAGAGAAAACAGTTTGACATCAGTTACTCATTCAAACGTTTGGAGGTGACTGTTTGACTGAACCTTTAGCACAGCTTTGCTAAAGGATCGGCTTTCTTGGAATCTGACAAAAAAATCAACTCTTGTGGTCCATGACAGATAACTTAACTCATCCACCTGAGTAAAGAACAGAAAGTTTTCACAATTTGCTTCCAAAAGAAACGCATATCATTGTCAGTTTTCATCTTCTTCTTCTGAACTTGCTCACAATTTTCTTTTTCTGCTGTTTATGAGTGAATCGTAGCAGTGTGCTGTGTTTCTTGGAGTCCACCATTCCAACACTGACACTGCTGGAGAAGACAAGTGTTCTGTTGTAGGCCCTTCTCCAGCTTCCAGATCGGACTCAGGCTCAAAGATGTACAATTGTACGGTTTACAGCCATTTCTTTAGATGTATGAAGTGCAAGCATAAACATGTATTTCAGAGGGTCGTGGCCAGTAACAGCTTTGTAGCATAAACGTGACAGAGCATTAAAACAGCTCATTCAGAAAGGAGCTCCAGTTAGGCAGAACTAAGCAGTTGAAATCTCATAATCCAACAATGGTTTTTGTGTAATGAACATGTTCTGTATAACCCATAGACATATCTTAACTTGTTTAAAAGCACTCATAATATGTACTTGTCAATTTCAAGAAACAAATTTGCTTATTTGCTCTTAATTTCAATTATACTTTTTGAGATTTGTATGTTTTTCTACTCCTTTAAATGTGATCCCCAGTTTTAAGACTGGTGGTCTCACTTGTTAGTGGAGGACCTTTTATTTTTAAGCCAGCACATTACTACCAGTTACTGCCTATACCGGAGTTGTTTCAGAAAGGAAAGCAGGTCTCAAACATGACTATGAGGTCAATTAGTCTTTCCAAATTGTCTAGGTATGAGGTTGCGTGCGCGTGTGTGCGCGCGCGTGTGTGTGTCTCTGTGTTGCCCTGGAATGGACTGATGACCTCTCCATGGCGTAGTCGTCTTTCTGAATGTATTCATGTGTCCTTGTATCCTTGTATCTTCTCATAAGTGGTGCCTTGCCTCAAGATCAAACAGCTGGGCTTTTATTATTTTAACAAACCTGGCCCGGTTCTAAAATCACTGGCGGATCTACAAACACACATAAAACCATGTTGCTTTGGCCAAATGAGCTTGTTTAATTAGCTTATCAGGAATTAATTGAGTAGAAAATTAAATGGACTTTCAGTGTGAGTTTGTCTCAGGTGGAAAATCCCACAAATGCCTTTTAAGACCAAAGCAGCTCTGACTGAAGGGAGAGCCGTCATGTTCATTCTAACTCTAAAACACCAAATAGCACTGAGGAGATGCTATGTAATTATGTAAAATAAGACGGAATACACTTCACTGAATATATTATAGTGATACAATATAGCTGATAAGATAAATATTAGGGCTCTACAAAACTCTATAACCAGAACATATTGAATCAAAAATACTATTTTATAGGTGTGAGGAAAAAGGTTTCTCTGTAACCACGGAGGTTTACATGATCTAATCCTAAAGTATGTGTAAAGCAACTGTAATAAAGTTGAACCAGTAAAAGACTGGTGGGGCTGGTGGGGAAGTTTAATAAAAAAAATTGTTTCATAAAAAAATTGTTTCCTTACATAAAAGCAAAAGAATAATAGCTTGTAAAGCGCTGCAGAGTGTAGAGGGAGGGCCCAGAGGAGGGGAGCAGCAGGGCAGCGAGCAGGCTCATATTCTCCACTTCCTTCCCTAAATCATTCAGGGCTGCTCATATTTTTCAGGCCAGGAACCTTCTTTGTTGTGGCTTCAGGGGATCGATGACAGAAGCAATTACACTACAGAGGGTCCCTGGAGTTCAGAGAGCAAAAGAAGGTGATCTTATTGACCATGAAAATGCAAAGCCGGGTTATAACAGCAGACTGTTTGGTTGTACAGCGGCTACTTCTACATGATAAACGCTCCAATCTTTCGGTGTTAAAACCAAGATTGAAAACGTGCTCCGGTGGAAGTGAGCATGGTTTTTCAGATAAAATTGTGGACACTTTAAAAAATGTATTCTTTTTTCCTTTTTTTAACCCATCTGTAGGGAGTGTGTATGCACAGGATGCAGGATGACATGCAGCCATTGTCACATTGTTTCCATGTTTTAATAGACTTGAACAATAAAATGGCTTCATTGTGGCAAATTAATCCCCAAACATCTGAAATGTTTTATTCTGTCTGTTTCTATACAGGCGAATTTGTTGGCCTACTAAAAATGTTTTCTTTGTATGTTCCAAAGTAGGGACATTTACTGTATATTTTGTTAAATCAATTCCTGTGTGTGTACATTGTGATGAACCCTTTTTATTTGTACAGTCTATGTGTATTGGCAGTGGTGGGCATCCTCTGGCTAGAGCGCTAATAGCAGAACTAATTTTTAGTTTAGCAGTTTTGCTAACTCTGAAAACATTTAGTGCACTTGGCTTCCCCTGATTTAACTTTTTCAAATAAATTATAATGCGCTAATTTACTTTGATGTTTTGTAACATTTCAGTTGACTAAAGTTTGACATCTGTGTTGAAGTTTTTGATCGTCGACTGAAGAATTCTGGGTGAAGATTCTTTATGCAGCAGTTTCATTTCCTCTCATTATTAAAGTTAAACACAATATGCGTTTTACAATATGCAATGGAATTTTAAAACAAGTTATAATGTAAAAATCCTTAGATGCTCAAGGGTTGTAGTCTTTCAAGAGCCGATATAATTTGAATTGAATTTAGCTTTGCAGCATTAGCTTGTGCTAAAAACCGTGTCGTTGTCGCACAATAACAACTAATATTTTAGTTTGCGTTTTCCACCACTGTGTATTGAATAAAGGATGCATACAATTCAATATTGTGTCAGAACAGGACATGTAAAAGGTCAAAGCTTTATGCAAACTAGCTGCCGTCACTAATGAAGTTTGAGGTGAGAGGATCTTGATTGCTGCAGAGGAAATATCAGCATAGCGAACCATGAGATCTACTGCTGTTATTGGGTCACCACTGGAACACTTTGAAAGCATTTGCAGAATTTTAGTGCAAAAAATAGTTTCCAGATTAGTAATAATTGGAACATTGATCAACATATTTGATTTACTTTTGATGATGGCACTTGACAAAATGTAATACCTATAGCTTGATTTGGAATCAAGCTATAGGTATTACAGCTTGATTCTACAGCTTTGATTTGTCAAAGATTTGATTTGACAAATGTTGCTGAAATGTGCTATACAAATAAACTCATGACGCAGCCTCCTCCACTGTGCTACATTAAAAATCTTATGTAAGATCTTCTTATCAAACCCTCCAGATTCTACTTTGCTTTCAGTATGCTATGTTTGGTGCTTCCTTACAGACTTAGAAGATGTTCCTCGTTTTTAAGCCCATAACTCATCGATGCCATCTTTTGGTTATTGGACTGCTGCCAGCGTCAGTCAGTGGGGTGTAGATGTTCGTGTGCATTCATGGACAGCTCCTCAGAACCTCCAGCTCAACGCCGGTAAAAGATTTTCGGGTCTAGTACAAAACTTTGTTGTAGCAGAATCTGCAGAATATTTTCACCGACTGTTTGACTGCATTCAATTTAAGAGGAGACGAATTGCAGGGATCGTTTTCAGGTCAGATGCGTTCACTCCGCTGTATTATTCTATTATGCCTGTTTGTCTCGCCTTTCCATCTCTCCTTGATGAGCTTCTATCAAACAGGGTCTGCTTTCCCTTCCCCTCTCCAGCGGCTGTGCTTCAAGAGTCTCTCAGCTGTGTCTCTCCAGAAGAGCTGAATGCCTCATTACCTGAATTCTATGCCCTAACATTGGCACTCCCTCAATCCCCCCCTTCTGTTTCTTTCTTTTTCAATTCTGTGTCTCTCTCCCACTTCCGTCTCGGTTCAGCAGCTGGAACTTGTCGGCGCCAGCCTTGGCCGTCACTTTTCAATGTCTCTTTTGCCCAAGCCGACCCTCTGTCTGTCCTCGCCAATCCTCCAAGCTTCATTTCACACATTCCACTCTTCTTCCCCCCCCCTCCCATCTTGCTCCAATTGTTTCATCCCACTTTTCGAAGTATCCTCTTTGTCTCCTTTTCTCTCGGCCTTTTAGTGAGTTCGTTTGTTTTCTCTCCTTGGCAGCGCTGAACGCCGTCTCTTCCCACAGAGAGTGGAAACAGGAGTAAAGAAAAAGGAAAACTAAGTGCTGGCGTGATTTCAAACCAGCTAATTGGTTTACCCGGCTGCCCAACCAGCAAAGCCTGGGTTATCCTGCGTTCAGCTGCTGCGTGTGTGGGCTAAGAGCGAACAAAAAACAGCAGAAATTGTCACTTTAAGCTCCTCCACCTAAACCTAACAAAAATTACACCACTGAAAATTTTAGTATTTCAATTAAAAAGTGAAAGTCAAGTAGAATCATTACTTGAGTCTACAAAGGGAACAATTCAAGTGTTTATGCCTTCCACCTGTTGAAAATGTACATTTCAGTTTCACATAAAATTTGAGTATCACTTTGAAAAAAGGGAAATGAATTATATGCAATAATCTGTTTTTCTATTAGAGATGTGCACAAATCCTTGTCTATATTCTGTTAAGGTTGAAAAAATCCATATGCACAATTGCCCTGTTTCCATTAAATAAGAAATGTAATTAAAATCATCCATCAATAAGCTTGTTCACACGATAAGTCATTAAAAATCATGGTAACAGAAGTAAAAAATTAGATGAAATATATTCATAATTATATATTTAATTATACGTGGTTGATGATGGCTCATCATATATCAGCCATCAGGGGAGATGTTGATGTAAAAAGCCCTTATACCTGTGAGTGGCTTCATATTTAGGGAAATTGTACTCGGCAATTTTCCATTACAGCATTAGAATGACACAAGTTTTTATCAACTGTGTAATGCTGTGAGAGCTCAGGTGAAGCCAGCTGCACATTGTCCAAAAAAATCCCATCATCCTCATACTTATTCCTGTCGTCTTATTTGACGTTTTCGCCAGTAGTAATACTTGTGACTCGTGTGATGCAAAAAAAAAAGGTTTACATTGTAGTTTGGTGAAATACATCTATTTCAATGCGGGTGAAAAAAAACCCACCTCATGTTAGTGCAAAAACCTATTATCAAAATAAAAGTAAACTAGTATGCTTCAATTAAAAAAATCACTTTCCTAATTTCAATTTTTGCAATTTTATGGATAATGGAAACCTACACAGTCCTGGGAATACCAGCTGAGGAAACAGTAGTCAAAACCACGGTGTGGGGGTTCGAACAAGCAACCCACAAAGCCGTACCTCTATTACCACCATCAACCAAACCTCAGCCTTGACATGATTGTGAAAAAAAGCCAATGAAAGAGTTTGGGGAACATTCACAAGATGAGCAGATGGAGTTAGAAATTGGAGCGCCACCGTCTGCACATATCCAAGAAATGAGATAAAACCATCACAGTGGTTATGAGCAGCCATTCCTGAGCCTGAGAGAACAGAGGCTTCTTACCTGGAATGGAGGAAACTGACCTAACTGCTGCTCACTGCTTTCAATGTTTTTCTTATGTGATACTTCAAAATGCACATTAAAAAAAGCGTTGATGGAAACATGCCCACTGATGCAGTAATCAATGTAAAATGAACTCCAATAACCAGCAGCTGTTTGAAACAAATTATTTCTATTTATTTTATAAAGTATTCTAATTTTCAGAGAAATTAAATTTTGGATGGTTAGTATGCTGGATTTATTAACAGAAATAATAAATCTGAATATTTCGGTGACATTACAATCTGTTGAGAGAACCAATCACTTCCTGCTTATTGTTTGCTGGGGTGGAAGGGAAGCTGAAGAAACACAAGAGAGATTTCCACATAGAGGAAGTGATAAGAGAAAAGAAAAGAAACCCTGGGGAAAAACAGAAACACAATAATCAGAATTGGAGCTTATAGGTGGAGACATGGAGGGCTGCAAGCAGCTAAATGCAATTTACAGGTTCAGATGGGGTCATGTAGCAAAATCGGCTGGGTCTGGCTGAATGGAGTAAACTCTTGACCCACATGGTCAATGTATGCAGAGGAAAATAAAGGAAGTGAACAATGTTTTAAATTTAAACACAGGTTTTACAGTTTCAGCTTAACCCAGAAACGAAATGGAAAAGAGTCATTTAGGATCAGCAGCATGTCGTGACATTCCATTCTATCAATCTCAGACTCAGGTTTAGTTGTGTGTTCTTCACCTGGTCATGGATCAGTGAACCCTGTCAAGTTCACCAGGCACGTGCAGAGGGCGGGGGGCTAAGGGGGCTTGAGCACCTGCCCCTTTTGCTCCATGACCCCAAGTGCCCTTTTGGTCCTTTTTTTAAATTTTAATTTTTTGGATTTCTGACACAAGTACTAAAATTATTATTTTTTTATTTTATGAACTTTGCAAGAAAAACAACACAATAAGCCCTCCGGCCACATTGTTACCTTTGACCTTTTGCCCGTGACGCACGACGCACTTGCCTCT
>CAEFZX010019679.1:0-25794 GCA_903066825.1 Alfaro cultratus | reverse complement strand
CATTCCAGGATGATCTTCTCCTTGTAGGTGCTCAGATTTTTCACTGGGAAGGGAGGACTCACAACCAACCAAATTATACATATTATAACCTGAATAAATGTAAAAGACACTACAGTCATTCTTTGTTGTGGAGGACCAAACCATTTCATAGCATTACTACCAGGAAGTGTAGCTTTAAAGGCCATTAGAACCACTATAGTTTTCCCAAGAACACAGGAGATACAGAGAACAAATGTGATGCCAAACGCTGTGTGGCGCAGCATGCAGGACCACTCAGAGGGGGCTCCAATGAAAGTTAATGAACATAAGAAACACAGAGTCAGAGAGAAGAGCAGCAGGAAGCTCAGCTCTGAGTTGTTGGCTCTGACAATCGGAGTTGTTCTGTGGTGAAAGAAAATCACTGTTGTGATTATGGCCAAACAGGCTCCACTAACAGAGAATATTTCTAGAATGATTCCCAGCACTTCATCAAAAGATAGGAACTCCATAACTTTTGGGAAACAAGCAGTGTTGACTGAATTAGGCCAGAATTCACTAGGGCATGGAATGCAGTCTGGAGCATCTATGAATAAAAAAAGAGTTTTTAGAACAAATGAATTCAAGATGTTTGTGAACACTAAAAGCATTAGATTCTACCTGTCATATTACTGATCTCTCCTTCAGGACATGGTATACAGTCATAGCAGCAGATTGGTTTTCCTTTCTGCAACACTTTACGAGTTCCTGGAGGACAACTCTCTGAGCAAACGGAGACTGGAACCTTCCAGACAAGGAGACAAGAAAAAACAAATAACTGATGTTAGAATGGGAAAATGACTCAAATCACTCCTTCCACAAGTGTTCATCTATATAAGTATTTGTCCTTGACCCATTACTTGCACTCTTCCTTCCGCCCAGGTTAAATTCTTGTAAATGTGAAACTCCTGGCCTTTAGGCAGTGATGCATCATAGTATCCCACAGTTATCAGCTCATTGACTCCACTCTCAGTCTTCTGCCAGTTGACCAGCTCATAAAAGGCTAGAGGATCTCCTTTAGCATCAAACGATACATGATAGCCATTCTGGGAAAAGTTGACTTTCTTTAATTCAGTGAAAATCTGTGATTCACAAGAAGAACCGAGAGAAAAATCTATCTATGATAACTGACAGCGATGTTAGTGCCTGCCATATCAAAAGCTTTCAAATGAAATATTAGTAGGATTTTGATTTAAACTGACCTGTTTGGGCTCCAGTCTAATGTGTTTGTCACACTGAGCGGTTGACTTTTTTTCCTGACACACTGCCTTGTGAATAGCGTGTGCTATGGCATAAACAGCTTTGTACACCATGTTGGTGATTCTGTACTTGGACGTTTCAGTATAGAGATTATTTAGGGACTTTAGGTCTTCTGTTCCATCACAAAGTTTGCCCTTTGCACCTAAAAACGCAGCCAAGGAGAGATTGTGAAAGAAATTCCTAATTTTCTTGTGTTTGATGTTTTGCACGACATACCACACAAGTTAATATGACTCTATATTAAGTAACAACTGGAAATATTTATTGCTTCCATGTACACAATCAAAATTATAAAATTATAGTGTACATACAATAAGACAACAATTGGTAATTGATAGTACTACAACTTGTTGTAGTCTTCAGTTCTTGAGAAAGTTTGGATTCCTTAATAAAAAATCTAAAAGGCCAATGGGCAAACAGGATGAGGGCATTGACTATTAACTCAAATCACGATTAAATTCATTGCACAGATTGTTTGTTAAAGTGTTTGTTAAGATAAGTACATAAATGTTACATGTTTTGGTGTCTGATGCAACCAAACATGTTTATAGATTGATAATGATGGTTAAATTCTCACTTTTTGTCAAGCTACAGTTGAACGCATCCTCCCAGAATTCAGTAAGAACTGGAGAGGCAGACACTTCAGACGGAGAGAGATCCAGGAGGAAGTCTTTGAGTCCTGGGATGACAGACTGCTGAATGGCAACTCCAATGGCTCCCGCACAGAAACTGAATCTCATCAAGAGTGGATCTGTTACCCAAGACTCGCTCCCGATCCACTGACGGGGTGGAGGAGGATTTCGTGCCAGCTCCTCTAAGAGAAATTTCATATCGCCAGCAGCTACAAATGCGACAACAACCACCGCTGTTGACCTGAGGAAAAAAAAAAGATTTTACAATATACATCATATTTCACCTCATAACTTTTTTTTTACTATCTGTGAAAAGAGTCAACATTCAAATAAAACATACAAGTGCTAAAAATGCTGAGACCTGCGGATGGCATCAGCTACTCCACGAATCTTGCTGGTTGGATCGGTCCGATAGAAAGACTCAATGTACTCCACACAGATCCCCTCTCTGAGTGCTACTTCAAGAAAAGAGGCCATGCCATTGTTTCCATAATCCGAGTCTGAGTGGACGGCTCCTATCCAAGCCCAACCAAAGTGTTTCACCAGCTTGGCCAGCGCATCGGCTTGAAACTGATCACTGGGGATTGTCCTGAAAAATGTTGGGTACTGATCTTTATCTGACAGGCAGGCACAGGTGGCAAAGTGGCTCACCTATTGCAAGGAAAGCCAGTGTTAACCCTTTTTAAGCATTTGAGCTGAAGTTGCTACGTTTAGTAAAGACTACTCACCAGAGGTATGTTGAAGGGCCCCAAAATACGAGACATACTAATGGATTGGGTGGAACCAGACTCACCAACAACAGCCATTACTACACCAGACGAAGAACAATTAAGGCCTGTCTCAAACACAGTATCTTGCCCGTTTGACAGATGAAATGCTGCATGCATGGCCATGGGCACGGAGGCGCACGAATCGTGGATCTGATAACCGAGTTTGACTCCTGGCAGTAGCTCTGTGCTGTTGTTAATCTCCTCGATTGCAAAGATCATTGTGCGAGAGAAGCGCAGTTCTCGACTGTTGATGCTGAACAGAGGCATTTCAGACATTTACATCACATTTACAACATGTCATTGTTGAATCTAACATAGTGTCAACGTTTGCCAGCAGTTGAATATCTATCCTTTGCAGAACATCTACAAAGGGTAGATATTCTACATATCAGGCATAAGGACTTGTTTGAACAAATAAAATTGCTGGTTATCTGCATAACATTTTAAACCTCTAAAGTTAAAATAAATTGGGTAATCATATAAAGACATGGTGGTTTCATACTATGGGCAAATAAGTTACTAAACTTCAAATTTTTGTAACTAATAATTAGAACAACTAATAGAAAACATTCATGCCATATTGCAGACAAGATAAAAACTTTGCAACAATAAACAGCATTGTTCTAAACACATATTTGTTCTGACACAGATTACCATTCCCTTCCCTTTTTTCCCCACCGCTTCTCATTTTCACTAACCCCCTTGCACAGCTAGTCGGTTCAGGCACAGTGGTGTAGTTGTGAGTCGTCGTGAGCTCCTTGTAGTGAATTGAAAAAGCACCTCCAACGACGAAGTCCCCGTTCATTGTGAATGCAGGCAGACGATTTGAACCCTGCAGGCTACATTTTATAGGTGAAGCCAGGGTTCTGACCCGGTCTGATCCACCCTCAGACAGGCCCAGAGCCAGTCTGAGGCTCACAAGCAACAATGAGATCTCCATCCGTGTCTAAGTGTGGGTGTGAGTTTGTTGAGACTGTTTTTATAGCTCCCTTATGAAACATCGTCATACTTCAGAGAGAAGACGCCGTCACCCAGTGGCCTTTGACTTCTCTTACATTTTAGATCTGACTGGTTCCTGGCCAACAACTTCTTTACACATTTGTTCTTTAATTTGATACAGTAATACCTTGCTCACATTATTTTGTTAAAAATCATTCATATTAGATTACATAATATTGATTATTTTCAAACTGTGTATTCATACATGACAAACAGCGAAGTCGAAATAAAAAGTTACAGGTGAGTTCCCAATGTGAATATGACCAAAAAACACAGATTACATTACAATTATGGTTAAAGAATCTAATGAAAAAGATTTTAATCAACAGACCATTGTATGCTGACTTTATTTATGGCTTTTGCAAGTCTAAATATGCAATGCAATAAGTTTCTACCTGGTTGAAAGTACACAAAGTGTTGTTGAAGTCAGTCAAGTATGCAGACGTCGCTTCAAAGTTTAACTCCAATGCTGCCATCTAGTGGACATTAGTAATATTTTAAAAATCTAGGGACACATAAAGCCATCTTTCAGCAAGAAATACCCATTAAAATGTCACATTTAATCACTTAAATGCTAGTGTTCTGTGGAGTTACTGCAAGGACAAAATTGAAAATGTCACTTCCATGTTGAGTGCTTTGTGGTGGGTGTCTTTTTAGCAATGCATAATTTGTAATGCCAACAAAATCACTTATTCAGAATATCTCTGTGCAGGTCATGAATAAGCAAAACCTATTGTTGCACAACAAACAATTCTGAAAATTTGTAATTCAGATAAATTTACCAAGTTGGGGTACAACTTGATAGTAATAGCCAAATATGTCTGTCTCAGGTATTGTTAACCCATGTCTGCATGATAAGGCCTGGGTATTAAAATAACAACAGATGGAAGGTAAAGTCCACCATTAGTGTTCTTCAAGCAGCAAGAAACTATACATGTAAAAAACACAAACAATATTCAAAATTTATTGACAAAATGAAATCAATCTCACAGTTAAATTTAATTTGAATGAATGAAAAGAAAGTAACCTTTCACTAAATAATTCTTCTATTATTTAGGGCAGTGATCTAATTTAGTATTTTGGGATTCCAAGACGGAAACTGCTTAAATTGGACACAAGGAAGCGTTTTGCTATTTTAAACGGTCTCTTTTAAGTCTGCATGTGGAGTTATGTTGCATTAGTTGTCCTCAGAACTGGAAAGTGTTGACTTCCCAGTCAGAAAAATCAACTGTCACAGCCTGCAAATTTGGATATTCATTTGGGAAACTGGGAGCAACTCTGACTCCCCCCAGTTAAGACTTGCAAGGTCAACTTTGTATTTCAACATTACTGCTTCTTGCATAAACACTGGTAAACTCTGGTAGAAACATTTTTTATTTTACAAGACACGCTTGTAAGCATTCATCCAAATTCAATGCAGTTGGTAGCACTGTTGCTTTGCAGTAAGAAGGTCCTGGGTCCAAATCCCGGGTTGGTGTCTTCTGCATGGAGATAATGGATGTATGTAACACCTTCAGCTGTACACTGAACAAATTAAAAGTGGTGTTTGCTTATGGAAAGTAAAACCTAAAGTCTGTTAGTGGATGGATGGATGGACAGACGGACGGACGGATGATCATCCTTGTTTGAAAGTCTAAGATACTTTATTTAATCAAACATAAACTGGATTATGGCCAATTAGAGGAGGGCATATCATAAAGCACCACATACATTTTGTCACTCAAGGTCAACAAACTTCTGAAAACAACTAAAAAAAAGGAAATTTTCAATAGTATTTTAGTTTATTGAATGCGACAGTATGTTTCATGTTATGTGGAGCTGAGTTTTCTTCATCTTCTTATTCATACCAACGTCAGTTAATCTGTATATTGAGTTTTAAGAACAAAACTAAAAATAAGCACTTGCTCAACAAAAGTCAATAACTTAAATCTTAATGTACTGGAAGATTCAATGAGATCTCATCTGGCCCTCCTCCTATTATGATGAAAGCCATTAGGGAGACGACGATCCGCATAAAATGTCTGTTCAAGGAAGTAAAAAGCACTGCTCTAAGGAGAACATGTAATAATGGAGGGGCTTCTGAAGTCATTAACGTCCTTGTTTGTCATATTGATGTTGTTCTTCGACCTTGATTATTCACAAGCTTCATCCATTTTACCATCTTGCACATTGAGAAGACGGTTTCATCTTAATGGCATGCACAAATCCGGTGATGTGATTCTGGGTGGACTGTTTGAGGTTCACTACACTTCTGTGTTGCCCGAGCTAACGTTCACCTCAGAGCCAAGTGAGCACATCTGCCGAGGGTAAGCTTCACACTCACTGTGGCTCGTTCACACACTGTGTTTCCTTCTCGTGTTTTCATGCAGCATTCTATGTGTAAGCTTTGACCCTCCAGGGTTCAGACATGCCATGACCATGGCATTTGCCATTGAGGAGATTAACAAAAACCCAACTCTGCTTCCCAATGTGACTTTGGGATATAGCCTTTATGACAACTGTGCCACACTGGTAATTGGATTCAGTGCGGCATTGTCACTGGCCAGTGGTCAAGAGGAACAGTTTCTTCCTCAGGAGAAATGTTCAGGAGGCCCTCCAGTCCTCGGCATAGTCGGCGATTCTTTTTCAACGTTTTCCATCGCCACGTCCGATGTGATAGGCTTATTCAGACTTCCCATCGTAAGTTTTCTTTCTGGACTTCTTCTTCGCGAATAATGTACATTACATGTACCACATCTTTGTTTGAGGTTTTCTACATAATGAAAATTGAACTGAATTTTGTAGGTTAAATATCACATTTAACTGAGTTTTGTAGGTAAAATATTACATTTAACTGAGTTTTGTAGGTTGAATATCACATTTAACTGAGTTTTGTGGGTTAAATATTAAAAATATTTTATTTTCATTGTTATGGCACTTGATTGAATGTAGTTTTTGATTGTTGATTCTATGTTGCATGACTTTGTGTTTTTGTGTTTATTATGTAAAGCACTTTGAAATGCCTTGCTGCTGAAAAGTGCTATACAAGTAAAATTTGATTTGATTTGATTTTAATTCCTTGTTTCTTTTAGGTGAGTTACTTTGCCACGTGTTCTTGCCTAAGTGATCGCCATAGGTTTCCATCCTTTTTTAGGACAATCCCAAGTGATACTTTTCAGGTGTGACTGATTTATAAATGCGCTGACACACAGGCGAAATTATATTAATCTCATACTGCATAGATTCAGAAGAATAGGCATGATCATTGAAGTACAACTGTGATTTTATGAGAACAGGAAAGCAATAGTATCTCACACAGTGTGTCCACTTAGGTGCATGCAATGATTCAGATTTTAAAACGCTTTGGCTGGATGTGGGCTGGTCTTCTGGTCAGTGACGACGACTATGGGCTCCATGTTGCCCAGTCCTTCCAGTCGGAGCTGACTCAAAATGGACTGGGTTGTCTTGATTACACTGAGATTTTACCGTGGGGTGAAAACCCATCTGAGCTACGGAGAATCGTGGAAGGAATGAAAAAATCCACAGCTCGTGTGGTTATCGTGTTTGCCCATCAGATCAATATGATTCAGCTGATGGAAGAGGTATCCCTCTTTCTTATGTGTTTATTACTTATTGTTTTTGAGGCCATATACTCTGCATAATTGCATCTTCCCTGCAAAACACACTGTGCAGGTTATGAAGCAGAACGTGACAGGGCTCCAGTGGATGGCGAGTGAAGCCTGGGCATCAGCGGCGGTGCTCCAAACCCCCCGTCTCATGCCGTACCTGGGTGGCACGCTGGGCATTGCAATCCGTCGAGGAGACATTTTAGGACTTAGAGATTTCCTCCTGAGCACACAGCCTGGGAATAGCAGCAACAATCAGAACACTATGGTGAGATTCAACCTTGACCTAGAATTGCACTGGTATACATTGTTGTCTTTCTTTTGTCAAGCAGTTTTGTTTTGTTTTTTATATAAAACTTTCCAGATAAGGCAGTTTTGGGAACACACATTTCAGTGTAGATTTGCTCCCCCTCCAGCAGACTGGCAAGAAGCTGGGGGAGCATTATGCTCTGGTGAAGAAGATTTGGAGAGTGCACAGACTGAGTTTCTAGATGTTTCTAACCTCAGGCCTGAATATAACATTTACAAAGCCGTGTATGCTCTGGCACATGCCCTCGATAACATGCTGCAGTGTCAGTCGGGGAGAGGCCCTTTCAGCGGGAACAGCTGTGCCTCTCTGCAAAAACTGGAGGCTTGGCAGGTAGGGCATCAGTTTTCACTAAACTACTAGTATTTTCATCAGATCATGTCGTATTAGGATTTATACTCAACCTGAATACCAGATAGTTTTAATTTTACTGAAAGTGTTCTATATTCGAACATTTGTTAGCTTGTGAGCGGTGATATCAGAATTTAGAAACGACAGACAAAAACAAAGCTTGATTCCTTGTCACAGTATTGATCTCTTCACATTTCCAGCTGATGTATTACTTGGAAAAAGTCAACTTTACCATTCCCTTTGGGGATCAAGTGTCATTTGATGAGAACGGTGATGCTCTGCCGATATACGACATCATGAACTGGCTGTGGCTCCCTGACGGTGGAGTTCAGGTACAGAATGTGGGCATTGTTAAGAAGACAGCTTCTGGTGATAAAGAACTCATTCTTAATGAAGACAAAATCTTCTGGAACTTCAACAATAATCAGGTTGTCTTCATTTATTTTATTTGAAGTGCTGCTTATAAGTGAGCTAGAAGAAATCTGATTATATGTTCTTTTTGTGTGTGTGTGTGTGTGTGTGTGTGTGTGTGTGTGTGTGTGTGTGTGTGTGTGTGTGTGTGTGTGTGTCTGCAGCCTCCTCGGTCGGTGTGCAGTGAGACCTGTAATCCTGGGACTCGCATGGCGAGGAAGAAGGGGCAACCTGTGTGCTGTTTTGATTGTGTTCCTTGTTCTGAAGGACAGATTAGCAACAAAACAAGTTGGTATCATGGTTACAATTCCATTTATATGAGTGAATGATCCCGTTATAGCTGACATGAACACGTTGAGAGAATAGAAAGAAAACTGACAAGAAGTTTATGTCACTTGAGGTTCCTAAAAGGTTTCATGTTTAACCTAAATACCATCTCCTCAAATTGTGGTATGGTAATGAATCAAAAGTGGTATCTTAAATTATGACTAACTGTAAAATCTGTTTGTTTTTTTTGTTCTCAGACTCTGTTGAGTGCTTCAGCTGTCCAGAGGATTTCTGGTCAAGCCCCCGTCGTGATCACTGCATTCTTAAGACAACAGAGTTCCTCTCCTACCATGAACCTCTGGGTGTCTGCCTGACTACAGCTTCGTTGCTGGGAACATTCATCTGCACTGCGGTTTTAGGGATCTTCACCTACCACCGCAGCACTCCCATGGTACGCGCAAACAATTCAGAGCTGAGCTTTCTGATTTTGGTGTCACTCAAGCTGTGCTTCCTGTGTTCGCTGCTGTTCATCGGACGACCAAGACTGTGGACGTGTCAGCTGAGACACGCGGCGTTTGGGATCAGCTTTGTGCTCTGTGTCTCGTGCATCCTGGTTAAAACCATGGTGGTTCTGGCTGTGTTCAAAGCCTCCAAACCAGGAGGTGGCACCTATCTAAAGTGGTTTGGTGCTGTACAGCAAAGAGGAACGGTTTTTGCGCTCACATGCGTTCAAGCAGCAATTTGCACGGTGTGGATTGTGACTGCCTCACCGGCACCTCATAAAAACACTCAGTACCACAACGATAAGATCGTTTATGAGTGTGTCGTTGGCTCCACAGTTGGTTTTGCAGTGTTATTGGGGTATATTGGCTTACTGGCAATCATCAGTTTCCTGTTAGCATTCCTGGGAAGGAATCTACCGGACAACTTTAACGAGGCCAAACTCATCACTTTCAGCATGCTGATCTTCTGCGCTGTGTGGGTGGCTTTTGTTCCTGCTTATATCAACTCTCCTGGCAAATACGCAGACGCAGTGGAGGTGTTCGCCATCCTGGCCTCCAGCTTTGGCCTTTTGATGGCGCTGTTTGGACCCAAATGTTACGTAATCTTGCTGAGACCAGAAAGAAACACCAAGAAAGCCATCATGAGTCGAGGAACTGCAAAATGTTAAGATTATTAATTCTTATTTTCTCAAAGTCAACCACTCATAAGATGCACCATAAATATAACAGAAGCAAAATTATGATAGCATGTATGTAGGTTGTACATTTTTTCTTGAGATTTTAATATCTGTGGGGGTATCCATGAAGTAATTAAATATCGTTTATGTTTTGACACATTTTGCAATAATTTGCAGTTATTTTTCAGTTAGTTAAGTTTCCCTCTCTCCAATTTCAAAGGCTTCACAGGCAAATAAGTTTAAATAGATAGTGACGTTTTCTAACAGCAACAAAGAAAGCCAACACTGGTAATGTCAAATAATGTGTGTTACATGTGTATTGTTGAATTTTCAAATAATTAATTAACAAACTATTTTAAATTGACTCTTTCTTATGTTAAAAATAAATATGCATAAGCTCCAACTTTTCATTTTCAAATGCTAGACAAAAATGTTACAATTAATAATTTGCTGGTTTATTACTCTCTTAAATAAATAATGAAGAAGAAAGCATTACATCCCCATAGGCCACCCAGGAGGCCAAAGCAATGCTCTGATGGGTGGCGTGAATAATTACACAGAGGAAGGAAAAGGCTGCTGTAGTCCTCTATATAAAAGTAGCTACAGTCTCTCAGGCTGGCCGGTGTCGAAGGGCAGTTATGGTGGCTTTATTTGTTAGATATTTCCTCATGAACGTCTATCAGTTCATGATTTATTCCTCCCTTTTCTTCTCGGAGTCTTCCTTTCTTTCCTCGTCCTGTAAGCTACTGAGAACGTTTTACTTCAATGGTCTGCACAAGCCTGGCGACGTGATCCTGGGTGGGCTGTTTGAGGTCCACTACAGCTCCGTCTTTCCTGAGCAGACCTTCACCTCAGCGCCACATCAGCCCAGCTGCCAGGGGTGAGTATCCTGACAACACACACGTTGCTACAGAATCAGTTTTGATGACATGCTTATTCTTCTTCTTCTTTCTTTTTTTTTTTAGGTTTGAAACTCTAGGGTTCAGACATGCTATGACTATGGCTTTTGCTGTTGAGGAGATTAATAAGAACCCCAGTTTGCTGCCTAATGTGACTTTGGGATACAGCCTTTATGACAACTGTGCCACTCTTAGCATTGGGTTCAGCGCTGCCTTGGCAATGGCCAGCGGGCAGGAGGAGCGGTTTTCGATTCAAGAGAGCTGTTCAGGAAGCCCTCCGGTTGTGGGAATTGTTGGTGATCCTTTCTCCACGTTTTCTATAGCTGCCTCAAACGTTTTAGGTTTGTACAGGCTGCCTATGGTAAGTTTGCCCTTTGAAAAACCCGCCAGAATATTTCAGTCAGTTGCAAGAATTGCCGAGATTTTTTCACAAAATAAGCAAAATGTGAACTTTTTGTACATCTTTTTTCTTATAGGTGAGTTATTTTGCCACGTGTTCTTGCCTAAGCGATCGCCAGCGTTTTCCATCTTTCTTCAGATCAATCCCAAGTGACGCTTTCCAGGTGAACTTTAAATCGATTCACGAATGTTAAAGCTATTTCTGGAATTAGGCCTCACAATGAACACGTCTGCACTTTCGCTCCGTCTTCATCAGGTCCGTGCCATGATTCAGATTCTGAAGCACTTTGGCTGGACGTGGGCGGGCCTCCTGGTCAGTGACGATGACTATGGCCTTCATGTTTCCAGATCATTCCAAACTGACCTGACTCGATCGGGTGGCGGCTGTCTGGCGTACACGGAGGTTTTACCGTGGGGAGACAATCCGAGGGAATATGAAAGGATTGTTGATGTTATGACAAAGTCCACGGCACGCGTAGTGATTGTGTTTGCACATCAGTTGCACATGATCCAACTCATGGAACAGGTTGGAGGAAATAGATTTGTCAGAGTCATAGCCCATATCAAAAAGGATTTTGTTTTTTACAAAAACTGGCTTGCATTTGATTCTATGAAATGTTATATCAAATTTCAAAGTGACAAGATTTACAAACCTGATTTATGTATTTGATTTCGGCTTAAAAGAAACAAACTGCTCTTAAGTTTTAAGTAAAAATTGAGAAATTAAGTTGGGTAATGTAATCCTTTATTAATATACAGTTTTTTAATAGTATGCAATAACTACAAAGATGCATTTTTTTAAAAATTAAACAGGAAAGAAAACTTTTTATATGAACCAAACAAATCTAACAATCAATACAAAAAGTGCACAGAAAAGACTGTATTTTTTTGTTTGTTTTTCAAAATTGTAAAAAAAAAACATACATATTGTGAGACTCAGGTGGTGAAGCAGAATGTGACAGGGCTGCAGTGGATTGCCAGCGAGGCCTGGACTTTACTCGAAGGACTCCAAATCTCTGCTTTCACGTCGTTCCTTGGTGGAACTCTGGGCATCGCTGTCCGTCGTGGAGAAATACCAGGACTCAGAGACTTCCTGCTGAGAATTCATCCTGACCAGCACAACAACATCTCTGAAAATAGCCTGGTGAGAGCTTGCAAAACTGTGCAAAAAAAATGGGTTGAATTTATTCATGCCGGTGGACAATTAATTTAAAAAAAAAATCTACGCCTTCATTTCAGGTGAAGCTGTTTTGGGAGCACACGTTTCAGTGCAAGTTTCAGCTGCCTCCAGCAGGTTCGGTAGAAGATGCTGGAGCGCAATGCACTGGACGAGAAGACCTGGACAGTGTGACTACCGACCTGCTGAATGTGTCAGAACTCAGGCCTGAGTATAACATCTACAAAGCTGTGTATGCGCTGGCACACGCTCTTCATGACATGCTGAGCTGCGTCCCAGGGCGAGGGCCTTTCAGCGGGAACAGATGTGCGTCTTTGCAAACATTAGAGCTCTGGCAGGTCAATCAATAACATCAATATTTATCATTTCTCTGGCTTAAAATACAAATATAACGACTACTAACAAAAAAATTCTAACGGAGCCACACCTTTCAAATCATAAACTTCAGATACAGGTGATGTTTCTACAGTGGGCCCATTTTAATTTGTATACTTTTCAATGTGCCATCCTGTGGCCTATATGAAAAAAAATTACATCATTTGAAATATTAACATTATCCCAAGATAACATATTAGCAGGCATTTAATGTAAGATGTAACTTAAAAAAGAAGATTTTTGAAAGAAAAAAAAATTGCTTGTTTGGTTGGCTGAGTTGTGTTTTGGTGATCATTATTAATGGAAGCAGCAATGCTTGCTTGTCAATTTAATATGTTTCTGTTTGTGTTTGCAGCTAGTGCACTACCTGGAACGGGTCAACTTCACCACGCCGTTTGGCGACCAAGTCACGTTCGATGAAAACGGCGACGCATTACCAATATATGATGTCATGAACTGGATTTGGCTGCCCGATGGAAGAATTCAAGTTCAGCGTGTCGGGGAGGTCCAGAGGTCTGCGTCCAAAGGGGAAGAGCTCACAATTGATGAAGTCAAAATCTTCTGGAACTTTGAATCTGAAAAAGTAGGAATTTTAGCTTTGCTTAAAGACAGAGTCGGACGCTCATGTTGAGTGAAATTTGAATACTTCATGTTTCACCTTTCTCAGCCGCCCAGGTCTGTGTGCAGTGACAGCTGCCCCCCAGGAACACATATGGTGCGGAGGAAAGGAGAGCCTTTGTGCTGTTTTTATTGTGTCCTGTGCTCTGAAGGAAAGGTCAGCAACAAAACTGGTTGGTATCATTTTCATGGTTTGTTGTTTAGTCATGAATTCATGACTTTGTGCTGCTAGTGACTAAACCAAATGGCAGCTTTCATTTTATCTTCCTAGCATCTAGTCAGCTTTGATTTTTCTTCCTTCTTGATCTTTTGGTTTAATAAAGCTGAAAATGATTTATTCAAGCTTTTGGCAGGTTAAATGCCACACAAGCATTGAACCAATACACTTGTGCTTGTGAATTATATTTTATTTTTTTTCTCCCCTATTTTGTCAGACTCCTTGGAGTGCTTTACTTGTCCTGAGGATTTCTGGTCCAACCCCCAACGAGATCACTGCATTCCTAAGAAAACTGAGTTCCTCTCGTATCAGGAACCTCTGGGTATCTGTCTGACAGTGACCTCGCTGCTGGGAACGTCAATCTGCGCTGTTGTTCTGGGGATCTTCACCTATCATCGCGGCACACCCATCGTACGAGCCAACAACTCAGAGCTGAGCTTCCTGCTCCTGGTGTCGCTCAAGCTGTGCTTCCTGTGTTCGCTGCTGTTCATCGGACGACCCAGACTGTGGACATGTCAACTCAGACACGCGGCGTTTGGGATCAGCTTTGTGCTTTGTGTGTCCTGCATCCTGGTGAGAACCATGGTGGTTCTGGCTGTGTTCAAAGCCTCCAAACCAGGAGGTGGCACCTATCTAAAGTGGTTTGGTGCTGTGCAGCAAAGAGGAACGGTTTTTGCTCTCACTTGCATTCAGGTAGCAATTTGCACTGCATGGATTGTCACTGCCTCACCGGCACCTCATAAAAACACTCAGTACCACAATGACAAGATCGTCTATGAGTGTGTCGTTGGGTCCATAATTGGTTTCAGCGCTTTATTGGGTTATATCAGTGTACTCGCCATCCTTAGCTTTGTGTTGGCATTTTTGGCAAGAAATCTTCCAGACAACTTCAACGAGGCCAAACTCATCACTTTCAGCATGCTGATCTTCTGCGCTGTGTGGGTGGCTTTTGTTCCTGCCTACATCAACTCCCCGGGCAAATACGCAGATGCAGTGGAGGTGTTCGCCATCCTGGCCTCCAGCTTTGGCCTTTTGGTGGCGCTGTTTGGACCTAAGTGTTACATAATTCTGCTGAGACCAGAAAGAAACACAAAGAAAGCCATCATGGGTCACAGAGCTCCAAAATGTTAAATGGCAGCTTATGTGGAATTTATTTTACTGCTGCAGCCTGTTAAGAAAGACAGTGGAATTATTCATCTCTAACTAATTCACTGAAACTTCAAAACATTTATCAATAGCGTTATTTGGTGTGGTATGTACACATATTTACTGTACTAATAAATGAAAATTGTGAGAAAAAACATAAACACTGTGCCTTTTTGACCACGATTTTTATATTTTTTCTTTAAGGCCCTTTTTAAGATACTTAAGAGTACAACTTCATTAACATTTAGATATTTGCACAATGTATCAGCTCAGAGAGACGTTTTGTTTGCTCAGTACAACTGATTTATATGTGCCTTCGTGTCTATCAAACATTATTTTCCCCAAGTTGTTTGGTTAATCCCTGAATATTGTGAGCTAAATCCTGATTGGGAGATTCTTTGTGCTCTTGAGCAAGAGAGAATTTGAAGTACTGATGTGACTTCAGTCCAGTTTTTAATCTGCCACTTTCATAATGTCAGCTCCCAGAATGTTCAGTGAGTGTTAGTTCACCCAAATGTTTCATGTAAAAAAAAACTGACCAAAAAAAAAAAGAAAAATCATGGTATTCTTTTATCTAAAATGAAAAAGAACATCTGCGATCATGCTGAAACCATTTCTCCCATTTTTTGTTTACCTTGAACAGCCAGCAACATCATTTGAAAACCTACTCAATGGTCATGATAATTATTTTGTTTTAAGTTTTGTGCAAATATATGTCTTGTTTGCCTTATCCAGAGTAAATAAAAATAAAAAAGTTAAAAAATGAATAAATTTGGGCGTGCCGTGGTGGCGTAGGGGTTAGCGCGACCCACACCTGGAGGCCCTGAGTCCTCGACGCGGCCGTCGCGGACTCGCCTTGCCCCCCTCCTGTCAGCCCACCATCAAAATAAGGGACACCAGAGCCCACAAAAAAGCCCCCTGGTGGGAGGGGGAAAGAAAAAAGAATAAATTTGCGCTGCATCGTGTCTCTCACAGTCTCATTGTGTTCTTCATTTTACATTTAGTTGAGTCTTGGAAAAAGTATGAACAGGTTATACTGTTTATGCAGTAAACAGTATAACCTGACCATTTTCCTACACTTTTGGCTGACTGTAGCAGAATATTTCTTGATACGTTCAAAAGAGAAAAATCTCAAAAAGGTCTGCACCAGTTATTGTGATATTTTTGATGAAAGTCAAAATTAATTAACACTCGTCGTGTTTTGGCCACAGCATTTCTGAACAGAGGAACGAGTGTGAGTGGTGACGTAATGTTGCACATAAATTTATGCACTCTTGAATGAACAATATAAACACGCGCTAAAGGAGGAGGAGAGTTATGGAGGCTTTACTTTACGCACGTTTCCTCTTGACTCTGAGTTTCGTGTCTGTGGCCTCATCCGCTGATTCACCTTGCAGTTTGCGGAGAAGTTTCCGCCTTAATGAAATGCACGCGCCAGGTGATGTGGTCCTGGGTGGCCTGTTTGAGGTTCACTACACTTCTCTTTTCCCCAACATCACATACACCTCCGAGCCAGAACAACCGAGCTGTGAAGGGTAAGTACATCATGGATGAGTTTAACTCCTCTGTGTAAATTGAATTGTCTGTTCAGACTTTATAGAATTTTACATGGGGACGTCTGTGACTCATGTAAAATTAGTCTTAATTCCTACATCCGTCAATATGATATGTGGCAATTTTTCCCTTTTTTGTTTCAGTTTTGACACTCTAGGTTTTAGAGATGCCATGACCATGGCCTTTGCCGTTGAGGAGATCAACAAGAACCCCGATCTGCTGCCAAACCTGACCCTGGGATACAGCCTTTATGATAACTGCGGTGCTCTTGTTATTGGTTTCAGCGGCGCCTTGTCTCTGGCCAGCGGCCAGGAAGAGTGGATTTCACCTCAGGAGAACTGTTCAGGGACTCCTCCAATTCTTGCCATCGTTGGTGATTCCTATTCAACATTTTCTATAGCGATTGCCGATGTGCTAGGTTTGTTCAAAATGCCAATTGTAAGTGTGCTCTGTCCTTCGATTCACCGGAATTTTTATTTTATTTTTTGCTATTATGAATGTGAAATCTCTTGACGGTGTTCTGATGGATGTGGTTTGTGTGCAATTGTAATGACAGGTGAGTTATTTTGCCACATGTTCATGCCTGAGTGATCGTCAGCAGTTTCCGTCCTTCTTCAGAACGATTCCAAGTGACGCTTTCCAGGTGAGATACAGCTTAGTTCTGCACAAAACGTAAGGTAATCTATTCTATAATGGGATTTACTGATATATTGCAAGCACATACAGTTCCTTAATCTTAAAAAGACTTGTAAAAAAATTCTTGAAATAAATCCAGTGTTTATTTTTGTAGCATTTCAAACTGAAAATGTGAGGAAAAAGCTGACCTCAGTGGAAAAATGCTGCAGTAGGAACCTATTGTTTTTATTAAACTCACCAGTGTCATACATTTTTAGCACCTCCACCTTTGCAGCATAAAACATTTCAACTGAAGCATTTTGTCATATTTGACATTTTAGATACTTTTATTTTAGTAAGCCATCCTTTTCCTGTTATCTTGAAATATAAATATGACATTAAATGGTGTGTGACATCTATTGCAATACAGGAAAAACAAAGATGTCACTTGAATCTTGATCTTCTCAAGATAGTTAAAAGCTTATGATAAATCAGGATTGAAACAGCCAACATCTATACACAAGACAAAAGTTTTTTCCTTATTTTTCAATTTCATATCAACTTGGACAAATAGGGCTGCTCTCAAGTTTGTATAGCCACCAGAGAGAGTGAAGAAACTAAACTGAAGCAAAGAGTGGCATCTAGGAGTCACAACGTCTCCATGACAGGAACTTATTTCAAGACACATTTTTAACCACAGGAGAACTTTGTACATCTTTTAATTTTTTTTCTCATGTTTTCCCAGGTGAACGCCGTGATTCAAATTCTGAAACACTTTGGCTGGACGTGGGTCGGCCTGCTGGTTACCAATGATGATTACGGGTTCTATGTGGCCCAGTCCTTTCAGTCGAGCCTCTCACAGCAGGGTGGAGCTTGCCTGGCGTATGTGGAGGTTTTGCCCTGGGATAGCAAACCAGGCGAACTTAAGAGAATTGTAAATTTGATCAAGACGTCAACGGCTCGTGTTGTCATCGTGTTTGCTCATGAGATTCACACGTTTAGGCTGATAGAAGAGGTAAGAATGAATGCATAAACTATTCTAGCTAGTGGTCGACTGTCGAATTGACAATAAACTTTCCTGCAAAGTTCTTTCTTCTCTCATTTCTGCTTTTCATCATAAAGCCCACAAAAATGGCACCAATCAAGCCATTCATTTTCTAAACCTTGCAGCGTATTTTTAACATCTAAAGATGTGTTTTTGTAACGTAACACCCAGGCAGCGGAACAAAATGTCACCGGCCGACAATGGATAGCAAGTGAAGCGTGGGCGTCAGCAGCTCTACTCCAGATTCCCCGCTTCATTCCTTTCCTCGGTGGCACTCTGGGTATCGCTATTCGTCGAGGGGAAATACCAGGGCTCAGAGACTTTCTACTACAAACCCATCCTAATAAAAACGACAACTCCGAAACTAATCTGGTAAAATTTAAAGGATTTTTGAAGAAATGCCACGTGGAAAGGACACGAATCATTACAAATCTAAAAATCCTGAATATTTCTTGTTCTTTTTGGATGTGTTCCAGGTGAGACAGTTCTGGGAAAACACGTTTCAGTGTAAATTCGAACCAGCCGAAGGGGAAGAAGATGATACAGCTCAGTGCACTGGTGATGAAGATCTTGAACAGGTTGAGACTGAGCTTCTGGACGTCTCCAACCTCAGACCTGAGTATAACGTTTACAAAGCGGTGTATGCTCTGGCTCATGCTCTTGATGACATGCTGCATTGTGAGCCGGGCAAAGGACCCTTTGTTGATCGGACCTGCGCGGCTCTGCAAAGTCTGGAGCCGTGGCAGGTGTGACATCAAATTACGCTGCAAATAGCTGATCTTGCGCTCGGGACAATAGAATAAACATCAGGTCAAGATTTCTGAAAAGTCTATTGTAGATTTTCACGAAAGTCTGCTTGAGGTTTGTCGTTCTCTTCATCCTTTTGTAGCTTTTGCACTATTTGCAGAAAGTCAATTTCACCACACCTTTTGGTGATCAAGTGTCGTTTGATGAAAATGGCGACGCCTTGCCTATATATGACGTCATGAACTGGGTGTGGCTCCCGGATGGAGGAACCAAAATCCAGAACGTTGGCGAAGTGAAGAAGTCTGCCTTCGGAAGGGAAGAGCTCGTACTTAACGAAAACCTAATCTTTTGGAACTTTGAGTCAAAAAAGGTGATTTCTTCTTAGTAGATAGCATTTAAATTATTTAAATATCGGTGTGTGCTAATGAGGAGTGACAGATTACATCTCCTACCGCCAGCCACCCCAGTCAGCATGCAGTGAAAACTGTCCTCCAGGAACACGGATGGCAAGAAGAAAGGGTCAGCCTGTTTGCTGCTTTGACTGCATTCCCTGTTCTGATGGAAAGATCAGCAATGGATCTAGTAAGTGCTATTATTTTTGCCTTTAAGCAAAAACACACAATGTGCAAAGAAATGTCAGTTTCTTCCTCTTTTTCAGATGCCAGAGAGTGCATCAGTTGTCCAGAGGATTTCTGGTCCAGCCCCCAGCGAGATCACTGTCTCCCTAAAGAAACTGAGTTCCTGTCCTACCATGAACCACTTGGGATCTGTTTAACAACCACCTCACTACTGGGAACATTCATCTGCGCTGTTGTTCTGGGGATCTTCATCTATCACCGCAGTACACCGATAGTACGAGCCAACAACTCAGAGCTGAGCTTCCTGCTCCTGGTGTCGCTCAAGCTGTGCTTCCTGTGTTCGCTGCTGTTCATCGGACGACCCAGACTGTGGACATGTCAACTCAGACACGCGGCGTTTGGGATCAGCTTTGTGCTTTGTGTGTCCTGCATCCTGGTGAGAACCATGGTGGTTCTGGCTGTGTTCAAAGCCTCCAAGCCAGGAGGGGGAGCCAGTCTCAAGTGGTTCGGTCCAACAAAGCAGCGAGGAACCGTCTTCGCTCTCACTTGCATTCAAGCAGCGGTCTGCACTGTTTGGATCGTCTCTGCTTCACCGATGCCACATAAAAACACGCAGTACCATAATGACAAAATAGTTTATGAGTGTGAAGTTGGTTCAACCTTTGGATTTGCTGTTCTACTTAGTTACATTGGTTTACTAGCTTTCATTAGCTTGATGCTGGCATTTTTGGCACGGAATCTTCCCGACAACTTCAACGAGGCCAAACTCATCACTTTCAGCATGCTGATCTTCTGTGCTGTGTGGGTGGCCTTTGTTCCTGCCTACATCAACTCCCCGGGAAAATATGCAGATGCAGTGGAGGTGTTCGCCATCCTGGCCTCCAGTTTTGGCCTTTTGGTGGCGCTGTTTGGACCCAAATGTTATGTAATTCTGCTCAAACCAGACAGGAATACAAAGAAAGCTATAATGGGCCGATGAACCACCAAATCTTAACGTGTCTCGTCTTGTTCATGCAAAGCAATGTGGAATTTGGATTAAGGAGTTTGTGGTATTTAATATTTGTCTTTCTTCCACATTTTTTTCTCCTTGATTGGTTTGACACTTTGATTTAGTGAGATTTTTGGTTAATTCTACACCGTGTTCCAAATTATTATGCAAATAGGATTCAAGTGTCATAAAGATACAATTTTTTGTTGTGCTATTAAATTTATAGATGGTATTGTGTGTTGGGGCTCTTTGAATCACTATAATTAATTTCAGAGAGTTGGGTTGATTAGTTTGTCTGGTTTTAAGGAAATCTACTTAAGAAGGATGTTCCACATTATTAAGCAGGCCACAGGTTTCCAGCAATATGTGAAAAGAAAGAATCTCTCTGCTGATGAAAATCATCAGATAGTGTAGTGCTGTATGACAAGGTGTGAAAACATTGCCATTGTCAAATGACCGTTTGCAGTTCTTTATAATCCATAAAATGTTTAGAAAATCTGCTGTGCATAATAATTTGGAATAGCGCATTTTGAGTTTTTTATTTATGAAAAAAATATTGTCCTCATGGGGAACTTTGTTCAGTAAAATTTGATTTATACTGTAATAGTTCATGACTTGAAAATTATACTGACCATCATTTGCATTGACCATTTAGGAAAATCTGAGAAAATATCACCTGTATAATAATTTGGAACACGGTGTAATAAAAAGATATGAAAAACTTTGTTGAATTTGTTCACAAAAACACTTTTTCTTACTTGATGGAGTCTGAGCTAATTTGCAATGAAGGATAAGTAAAATTCTGACTATATGTGTTCAAAGCACAAAGACAGCTAAACAGCTTGGAGCTGCAATTCCTGGGGAAATTTAAAATACTGACTTGGGGTTTAATTAAAAACGCATGCCATACATCAGACTTTCATTTGTAAAATATTTGTAAATCTGTGCATCATTTTATTGGGTTTCAAGAATAAAAATAAAAAGAAATAATTAGTTTAGAAGATAGATGGTTCCAGACCTTTACGTACTCAGTGTTACAATGAAATTTCCGCTGTATTTTTGACATCTGTGTTATGTCCAGCCCTTCTGTTTCTTATTGGTGCTCAGAAACTTAAACACTGAAGGGAGTCATGTCAAAGACATGGCACCGCCTGGCATATAAAATGAAGTAACTTTGTACTGAGAGTAAAATGACATGAGAGGGCAAGGGCAGTAATGGGAGATTTTCAGAACACATCCCTACTCTTGAGTGTTTCCTTTCTTTTCATGTGCTGTGTGACTCTCTCCCTTCCTTCGACATGTGATTTAAGGAGAAAGTTTTATCTAAACGAGATGCACAAGTCAGGTGATGTGGTTCTAGGAGGACTGTTTGAGGTCCATTACACTTCTGTCTTCCCCAAACTGACTTTTACATCAAAGCCACAGCAGCCCATCTGCAAAGGGTGAGTATCACACACACACACACACACACCGAAACAGTCATGCCAAGATTATCCTTCATCCTCACATTGAAGGAAGAAAATCTCTTCCTTTGGTTCTTGCTTCCTTATTTGGTCGTAGACTGATGTGTGTCAAACTCTGTGTGCTAGCTTCGACACTTTAGGGTTCAGGCACGCCATGGCTATGGCTTTTGCTGTTGAAGAGATCAACAAGAACTCCGATCTCCTTCCCAACCTGACCCTGGGATACAGCCTTTATGATAACTGTGGTGCGCTCGTCATTGGATTCAGCGGCGCCTTATCCCTGGCCAGCGGCCGAGACGAGCAGTTTCTGCTCCACCAGAACTGTTCAGGAAGCCCTCCTGTTCTGGGCATTGTTGGCGATCACTATTCAACTTTTTCGATTGCCATTGCCGATGTGCTAGGTTTATACAACATGCCTATTGTAAGCTTTACTATGCTTTTTTTTTTTATGTAATACTATATTTTTCTGTTTTAATTTCCATTAAATTTGCCTGTTTCTTTGTTGTTGTTTTTTATTTAGGTGAGTTATTTTGCCACATGTTCCTGTCTCAGTGATCGGCAGCGCTTTCCCACATTCTTTAGAACAATCCCAAATGATGCTTTCCAGGTAAAACTTTTTTTTTCCCTTTTGAGAATCTATATTTGTCTCAGACAATAGAGAGAGAAAAGAACTGCCACCAAAAGACACATTTTTTTATTTTTTTTTTATGATGTCTGGATTGCTACACGATTAATGTGACAATATTGACATTTATTCCAAGTGCACAAAGCCTAAGCCCCAAATATCTTGATTCCTGTGCTTTCCCCCCCAGGTGCGTGCCATGATTCATATTCTAAAGCACTTTGGTTGGACATGGTTTGGCCTGCTGGTCAGTGACGATGACTATGGACTTCATGTGGCCCAGTCTTTCCAGGCTGACCTGGCTGAATCCGGCGAAAGCTGCCTGGCCTACCTGGAGGTTTTGCCTTGGGACAGTAACCCAGGTGAACTCAGGAGGATTGTACACACGATAAAGACGTCAACAGCTCGTGTTGTGATCGTGTTTGCGCATGAAATTCACATGATTCAGCTAATGGAGGAGGTTAGAAATCAAGTGCAGTATGAGCTTAAAATCCATTTATTTGATTTATTTGTGCAGCATGAAGCAGTCAGTTACTTACATATTGCAAAAAATGTATTTCCTACATTGTATTTTTAAGAGTTCAAGTGGAAGAAAGACATTGTAGCTTATTGCAAACGTCTGTTGAGCTTCTACGTATTCAGCATGAGACATACCTCTGTCTTTTAAATCATTATACAGGCTGGTTGGAAAATGCGAATTCAAGTGACACACATTTGATATCATCAGGTGGCACAGCAGAATGTAACTGGCCGGCAGTGGATTGCTAGTGAAACCTGGACATCAGCAGCTGTTCTCCAGACACAGGAACTCACGCCGTACCTCAGCGGCACGCTGGGCATCGCCATCCGGCGTGGAGAAATACCCAGGCTCCTGGACTTCCTGTTAAAAATACACCCCGACCTGGATGACACCAATGAAAATAGCTTGGTACAACCCCAGCCTTGAAATGTATCTGATGTAATTGAGACATTAAGTTATTCATGATGGTGGAAGCATGTCTTTTATACAGGTGAAGCAGTTCTGGGAGCACACGTTTCAATGCAAATTCAACCCAGCGGAGAGGGAAGACGGGGAATCCGTCTGCACCGGCCACGAAAACATCGAACTGGCCGAGGCAGAGTTTTTGGACGTTTCTAACCTCAGGCCTGAGTACAACGTCTACAAGGCGGTCTACGCTCTCGCTCATGCCCTTAACGACATGCTGAAGTGTGAGCCGAGTGAAGGACCTTTTACTGGGCGCAGCTGTGCCAGTCTGCAGGCTGTGGAGCCATGGCAGGTGATCATCTATTTCTAAAACAGTCGCTATGCTTGGAAGGTTCGTTTGCATGTTAAAGTCACTTAGAAGAGACACACCTAATGATGGAAATAATTTGTATTAGTGTCTCATATGAGCAACATGCCTCACCACCCAGGGCGCCATTCTATCAGGGAGTGGTACAAGAACTTAAACATGTTTGAGCGCAGAATGAGTTTTGGATTGGTTTCACCCATTGATTATATAGTTATTCGGATTTTATTCTATTGGTCGACATACTTTAATCCAAATAATTTTCACAAGTTCTTATACAAGCAAATATCTGCTGCATCTACTGCACTTTTAATGGAAACTGCAGTGTTGTAGCTCTTTGCTGCTAGAGGTTAACTCACCCGAAACATTTGATCTCCTCTGTTTTTTTGTTTTTTTTAAACCTATATGTGCACAGCCAGTTTCTCACTTTTTGTTTGTGGTGTTCCAAATTACCCACTAGATCAAAACAATGCCAATATGCTGCATGGTGATCTGCAAAAATTAGGCAAGAAAATTGGATTTTATAACAAGCCAGTTCAAACAGCAGGTGTTTTCTCAGTGATCATGTTTCTTAAGGATATCTTTGCGTAATTTACAAATTTTTCAAATGCAAATAAAAGCTATGCGTCCTCTGGGTAAAATGACCCCGAAACTGAGGTCAGGAGCCTAATCTGGCTTGCAGAAGTCAAACTAAATGGGAAAAAAATACTTAAAATCTGTAATTTCTACTTTAAATCTAAGAGAAAATTTAATAGGAGATTTAAAAGGACTTGCACATGGTAAAAGAAAACAAAACAAATTGCCAATTGATGGTGTTCATGTTATCACAAAGAGGTTGAAAAGTTTGGAACTTACTGCTTTAGGCCATTTCATTTGATCCTTAAAGAGACAGTAAGTGAATTTAACGTTAAACTGCTGATAAACCTTTCTTTCCGACTGAATCTGTATTAAGTCTCTCCTGTTTGTAGCTCTTACACTATTTGCGCAAGGTTAACTTCTCAACTGAATTTGGTGATGAAGTCTCATTCGATGAGAACGGCGATGCTCTGCCGATTTACGACGTGATGAACTGGCTGCGACTGCCTGACGGCAAGATTAAGATTCAAAATATTGGTGAAGTGAAAAGGTCTGACTCTGGAGGTGAAGAACTCACACTTAATGAAGGCAAAATCTTCTGGAACACTGACTCAAAGAAGGTATTTTTATTTATTTATTTTTTGCAAATGCCTTTTATATGGAATTAAAATTAAGAAACACATAATAATATGTATATTTTTTCCTTTTAATTACCGAGCCAACCCGCTCAGTTTGCAGTGAAAGTTGTCCTCCAGGCACCCGAATGGCCCGAGAAAGAACACAACCTGAATGCTGCTTCAGCTGTGTCTCCTGTTCTGAGGGAAAGATCAGTAATAAGAGCAGTAGGTGGTAATGTCTTATGTATGCAATGGAGTTTACTTTTAGAATTTCTTGTCTTAAAACTGTCAGTATGTCGTAGCAGGATAATCTGAAAAAATCAAGCTCTTCTGCCCTCTTCTTGTGGTCCTACAGCCATCTGCAGAAATGCTCTACTCAGTCAGAAACAACCAATCAGAGCCTGGAAGAATGCCTTAGCGCTGTCAATTACACTTGTGTACATGCCACAGCTGTGCAAATGGTAGAAAAACAACTTACTGTTACATGAAAACTGTTTATTTGCCATCTGAGCATTCATGGCAGGGTTGTGGAGAAGGAGCAGATAACATGGTGGATGGTGTGAGCAGCGCATACACCATCCTGGCAGTGCTAAAATCTTCCTCCTGGTTCTGATTGGTTGTTTTGAGCCAAGCAATTCTGCAGTTGGCAGTAGGACCACCGAGGGTTGGGGGTTTAATCACAGATTATCTGTGTCATATTATCCTGTCACAATGTGTGACAAACTGATGTTGTCAAGACTTTCTTTCTGTAATTTATAGTGGTTTTAGTTTTACTGCTAATACACGTACAATACATACAAATACAGAACGCATTTACAATTTACTGAACATGTCTGTATTTCATTGTCTGGTTCTTTTTGTCAGATTCCCTGGAGTGCTTCAGCTGTCCAGAGGACTTCTGGTCCAGTCCACAGCGAGATCACTGCATTCCTAAGAAAACAGAGTTCCTCTCCTATCAGGACCCGCTAGGGATCTGTTTAACAACCACCTCACTGCTGGGAACATTCATCTGCGCTGTTGTTCTGGGGATCTTCATCTATCACCGCAGTACACCGATAGTACGAGCCAACAA
>CAEFZX010019678.1:0-24198 GCA_903066825.1 Alfaro cultratus | reverse complement strand
TAGTACCAGATATTTTCTGATTCAGAAGAAAAACTTCTTATTAGAGTACTTCTTATATATATATATATATATATATATATATATATATATATAGTTGCAGATACCCAATTTTATCTTTGAGATTTCACTTGGTAAAATTGAGTTTTTTTCCCCTCCTACACATTTCTGACTTTATAATGTCAGAATATTCTAGTTTTAACATAAATTGTTGCCTGTAAATGTGGAAAATTAAATTTTTTTCCTACATATTTACAACAAACAAACTTTCCACATTTTTGTTCTTGTAAATTGGTGAGTAATTAGGCAGAAATTTACTCCTCCTTGCCCACTTTTTCACAATAGCCCAGATACTGTTAGCTTTAAATTAACAACTTCCTTTAAAATTACCATGGAAATCATTTAAAAGGAGATCAATTACATAACAAATCCCATCCTTAGTGAAGAGTTTCTCCATACAATCCTCTGCTTGTTGAGTCCTTTACTGTCAGAAGTCCCAGTCGTCCACCTCCAGGTGGCTCAGGCCAGACTCCAGACTTGCCAGTCCAGAAACGGAGTCCTGTGGTCCGGAGTTCTCGAAGCAAGTGATGGGTGACACCGGCTGCAGCAGCTCAGGCAGCGCCTCCGCCGGTCGACGTTTGATCTGAAACGACAAACATAACGCGAGATAAATGGGAAAGGAGAAGCTTTTTATTGTCATAAGAGAAATTAAGTCTCAATCGTAGACTTGAAACAAAAAAATTTGTTTTTCCAATACAAAAAGTAGGGTTGAAATGACTAATCGTGATTAATTGATTATTGAAATAATCGTCAAATAATGTAGTAATTGATGAATCTTTAACTGGAGTATACAGATTTAAAAAAATAATTTAATTTGCTGAAAGAACATAGTCAGAGCAGTGATTAAGCCAAAACTGTACAAAACATTTTGCATTTAATATTTTTTCAAAAAAAGGAAATATGTTGTACCCAGAACAACATATCTGGGTACAACATTTGATACACTTAATCAAGTTATTACATTTTATTAAAAGGTATTAAAATGTTCATTTTCTTACTTTAAAAAAGGAATTGAATTATTTGTTTATTTGCTTTTAAAAAATATATTTTTCACATTGTGTAAAAAATACTTAGGTGGTTAAATGAAAAATCTGTAGAATATGCCGATTAATCACCAGAATAATCAATTACTAAAATAATTGTTAGTTGCAGCCCTTGTACAAAGTAAGACAAAACTTATTTAAAACCAAAAGAAAACACATCTGAATTCATACATTTTTAAGCTAAACTAAAAAAATTCACACACCTGTTTGAAGAAAGGATGTCCAATGAGAGTGGCAGCAGATGGTCTGCAACAAAAAGCAAAAATTAGAAAAACGCTTTTCATGTTTTTAATAATGTCAGATGCAACACGAATCGGATTTCACCAACCTATTTTCCGGATCTCGCTGCAGACACAGCTCTACAAAGTTGTGAAACTGGGGGGAAAATGTGCGGTTATACGGATGTCCTCCGGAGGATGAGGACGGTTCCCCGTTTGAGTGCCGGAGCCCTCCGGCTCTCGGGCCCTCGCAGATCCCCGAGTCGGCAGCAGAGCGGGACGGCTTGAGCGACAGCTCCTCCGGGGGAATCGTGGCGGTATCCAGCAAGCAAGGCACGGTTCCGTTCAGCTTCTCCAGAAGCATCTTCAAGAAAATTAGAAATGCAGGTCATTTTGTTAAAACCAAAGGTCAGTCCTTTCCAAAAGTATTTACACCCTTTGGATTTTTTACAACAACCACAAACCTCAATGCATTTTATTGGAGTTTTATGCTATCAATCAAAAGTAGTGAATTATTGTAAACTATAAATTATATATTATGGATACAAATTGTCGAGTAATGAGTTAATCTAACGTCGATGGATCTTATCAATCCACTAATCGGTCGATAAATAGAATTTGGCACCCCAGACAGGTGGTATGTCGAGAAACGCATGCCCTGTTGCGGGAACGCGCATCGCTCTAAATGGACTGAAATATGACCAAAGAGGCAACTTTTAAAGATATTCGTAACATTATAATGTTTCTTAATAATGTGAGAACTGCAGAGTGAGAGCATGGCTGGCCTTCACACTTCAACATGAGCAAACGGTGGGTTTTATTTCGCAGATGAATTGAAATAAATACGGTTTTGACACCTTTATTGAGACATTTCAATCCAAATAAGCTGCTGCTGGCCATGCCCCCAACTCAACTTTTACACTCATAAGTGAAAATGGCTGTAAATGGATGTGCAGTTATACAGCTGTACATCTTTGAAAAGCAGAAGTGGAGCCTCCCGCAAAACCTACAAGAATACAGAAAGTGGTTTCTGGATGATAAGTCAACAACAAAACGCCAGCAGCATCCAGCAGCCATTGTACAGCGACGGTGAAAGCAGCTGACCAAATGTGCTGGAATTCTGCTTGGGTTTCTAGGTAACGGGGCTGGGTTTGTTTGGGGTTGCTAGGTAACGGCACACTGTCCATGGAATGTAAACATTAATTTATTGGAAGTAGAAAAATGTGAATTTTGTCCCATTTAATAGATAAATTCAGAACTACAGCTGAGTAACTGGGATTCTTTTATTGTTTCCTTACTTGAATTCAAGCATTTTTAATGTGTTTCTGAGGATTTGCTGCACCTCTAAGGACCCCGAGTAGCTTTTTTCTGATTAACACGATATGATGCGTCAAAACTCAAAGTAGCTTTGAGTTTCTGATCACCTGTGTAGCTGGCATGTCTTTGAACGGCACATGTCCATTGGCTAATTCACAGGCCGTGATGCCAAGGCTGTAGATGTCTGATCGAAAGTCGTATCCCTGCAGATTCTGGGAAAAACAATTAAAAGATTAGCTGATAAGGCAGACACACAGGGTTGCAGTACGTTTTGATGCTCCGTACCTGCTGTAGCACTTCAGGGCTGAGCCAAGGCAGAACCTTCACACTGTACTGAGGGAAGTCATGAACCATTTTGGCCCTTTGGCCGTTACGGATGAGGCTGAAAATACTCCGCAGACCGGACATGCAGACTTGTCCGTCTGCAGATATCAGAACATGGCTGGCCTTTACACTCCTACATGAGCAAAACGATACAAAAAAAACACCATCAGTCAAATCCAAGTGCGTGGTTTAACTAATATCATCTTCTTCATGAGACTGTCTTGGGAAAACAGAGCGTCTTCAGTCAGAGGCTTCTTCAGATTCACCGTAATACAGACTGCTACAGGAGGCCTTTCCTCCTGTAGCAGTTTGAACTGAATTTAATTTCACTTCTACTATCTGAATTATGAGGTCAGACATAAAATAAAACTTTCCACGTATTTAACTCGTCCAAAATGTTATAAAAACAAACAGGTAGGCCTGTTTTGATAATAAATTTAGCTGGGTGATAAATTATCACAGTAATTATTGCAATAAATGATCATATTGCTTTTGGACTAATTTACTGGGACTGGCATAATAATGCACGTTTGCCATCTCAAAGAGCATAAAACACTCCACACTGGAACTGGAAGATATTTAAATATTCAAAATAAAACACAACTAAAAATTATAAATAAAGCAGAGAATTTATTTATTTATTTTTTTACCAAAATCATAAATAAAATGGATTATAAAGTCTCTGTATAAAAAATTGTCCTTTAAAAAAAAAAAATATCAGAGGGAAATTATTGAGCTCATTTTAATTTATCATGCAATTAATTAACCTATTATTGCAACAGACTAACAAATAAGACAAGCAGAGAGAAATTTGAAGAATAAAATACAATCAAAACTAGCTAAGAATATTAATAACATAAACAAAGAAAATAAAGTAAACAGCTTTTATTCTCCCAGAAAGGGGAAATTCAGGTTTAGCAGCAAGAACCGTCCTGTAGGTTCACACAAAAAGTTCCTAAAGTGTTAAAACAATATGTAAATAAATAAGATTAACAATAACAACAATAGCACAATATGATACAAGACTATAACAGAAAATACAGTGCAGTTTCTAGAGATAGACTTATCTTTTTCACATATATCAGTTCATCTTACCTGTGTACATATCCCATATGATGGATGTATTCAAGAGCTTTTAGCATGCCGAGCAAAATGTACGCAATGGTGAGTTCACTCATCCCATCTGAAAAATGAGTGCAGATGAGATCTCTAGCTGAACCTGCAAGATCAAATAATAATAAGGATAAGAAAATCTCCTTCGTTGGATTTAACAGGATAAGAAATTTTGAGTGTTTCTGTTTTTGTACCATAAGCCATGAATGGTGTGATGACCCAAAGCTCGTTTTCTGCTATAAAGACGCTTCTGTACGGCAGAATACCGGGGTGATGAAACAACTTTGACACATGTAGCTCACCCTAGTGTAAAGAGGAAAGAAAAGTCTTAGAACTGAGCAGCGAAAATTATAATAGACAGAAAAAAAAAATCACTGCAAAAACACCAAATCGTACCAAGTTTATATTTTTTTGTTTTCTAGTGCCAATATCTTACTACACTTGAAATAAGACAAAGCCAACATACAGAAAGATAAAGCGGTTTGTTTTAAGTATTTAATTTCTTAATATTGATCAAAAAGGTTGTAGTTCCACTGGAAGATTATTTCACGTATAACATGGGAGAATTGTCTTGCTATAAAAGTGAAATAATCTGCCAATGGAACTAGAACTGGGTTGCTAGGTAACGGCTTGTCCTTGGCTGGGGTTGCTAGGTAACGGCGCCAGTGGAACTAGAACTTTATCACCAATATTATCGAATTATTGTATTAAAACAAGCTCCAATATCTCGCTTAAAAGTTACTCGAGAGACATTACACTTAAAATAAGATATATGTTCAAAAACTGGACAAAAATACTCAGTAAGATTTTGCAGCGTTGACAAAACTGTAGAGCGCTGTGAAAATCTAAACGCCACCTTTTGGTTTTTTTCCTCACACTTAAATGTTTTCAAATCATCCAACAAATTTTTAAATGAGACAAATTAATCAGAGTATGTAACATAGATAGTTTGCAAATGATAAACTAATGTAATAAGGGGAAAAAGTAGTCCAAACCAGCATGATTCTGTGTGAAAATATAAATTTACTACTTCACTAGCAACCAAAATCCTGTAAAATTAAGATGTTATTTAAACTGAACTTGTCTAACAATATAAAGTAAGCTAAACAACAATGTTTTGGACATCTTGTTATAAAAATTAAATGAAAAAAATATTTCTTTTGTATTAAACTTTGATGATTTGCAATGTTTAAGTGAAGAAATCTGAAATAATAATTCCCAATAAATCACAGAGTTAGAACTGATTCTTAAACAGAAGGAGGATGCAGACCTGCAGGTAGGTGACCATATCGTTGGTGCATGACTCCAAGTCGATTCGACGAATGGCCACATGCTCTCCAGTGGGTTTGTAACGAGCCAGATTCACAGTCATCAGGTCGTCCAAACCTTTTCCTAACAACCAAAAATATGCTTCACTTTAAAAATAGGATGCAAACTTATCTTTGAGTTCAACGTTTACCTACATAGCTCCATTTATAGGCATAAAAAAACCTGAAAAAATCTACAAAAAGGATAAAATATTAACTAATCCTCCTGAGGCATAAAGTAATCTGAAAATGTTTAAAACAAATGTTTTATCTGGTTATATCACAACTTTATTCTGGTAATCTGCCGACTTTATTCTTGTAGTGTTATAACTTTGTTCTTGTAATTAAAAACAAAATCGTGGTTTGACCCTAATATTCTGTCGTAGAGTTGACCTGAATTCAAAGTCCAAATAAACAGAAACTATGAAACATATTTGTCAAACAAAATGGCCGCCCTGGGTGAGCTGACATCACTCGTTGCTATGGAACCGGAAGGAATTAATAGATGAGGAAAAAAAATCAAAATTTTTCAAAAAAGTGTATAATAATATTAATAATGACAAATGAATTTTTTTAGCCCAATATTATAAATAAAACAGTTTGTTATTACAAATTAAACAAAACAAAAGCACTAATAAGCCAGAATAGAATTAGAAAAGCATGGCTCAATAAAAATACTGCATGCATTAGCAAAAGTGATTTGGTTGTTTTTGTAGAGAAACTACCCATCTATAATTTGTTGAAACTGTTCGTGCTAAAACGTAAAAAGTGCAAAAATGGGAGCTTTATTTTACCGATAACAGTGAGCAGCTCGTAGGAGCCGCTGTCTGGCAGGAAGGAGCCCATCGTGTCTCGGCGTGGCAGCGAGCTCAAACTCTCCTCACTGTCCTCATGAGGCTGGAGCAGAAAAAACAATCAACACAAAACTCTGATTTCAGCTTCATCCGTCTCAGATAAAACCCTTAAACCGTCACAAAACAACAGAAAAGACCAATCTGTGGTACTACAGTGTTAGGCAGACAGACAGCACTAGTGGATTTAAAACATTAGTAACAACATCCATCATATCCAGTGAGTACAAGTCTGACTTAAAGGTCAAATAATTAAAAATATAATAACAGTTCCACTTTAAGATCTACAGTGTTTCACTGCCAAAGCTTGGAAATAAACTCAGAAGCTATAGCTCCTTGCAACTACATCTAAATCTCATTAAAACCAAAATATATTCTCTTTAAGATAAGAAAAGGTAGTAAAAGTAAAACAGCAACATCTTCTGGGATTTTTAGAAGTCGTCTAGAAGAAACAGAGTAAGAAGAAAGAGAGTCACGGTGACTTACGTTAAAGATTTTTAACAAGAGGAGCAAATTTTTACATCTTATTAAATGAGAAATCTTCTCGCTATAATGAGATATAAAAATAATCTCAATTAAATGAGAACATTTCTCATTTCAGCAAGTTCTAAACCTCATTTGAGTGAGATGAACTATCATTCCAACAAGAAATTTTAGTCTCGTTAAAACAATGAATCCTGATATAACGAGGTTTTCTCATTTTCAACAAGAAGTTTCTCATTAAAATGAGAAAGCCTTCTCATTTTTGAATCAACCTAAACTCATTATAACTAACTGATTTTTTTGTTTCAACAAGAAACTCTTGTTAAATTGATAGTTTTTCATTTTAAATGTTTTGCATCTCCTGTTAATGAGAAATGATCATTTCAATGGCAAACCTTCTCGTTATAACAAGATTCAAAATTTTATTTTAACATTTCTAAAATAAAATTTTAGTAAATTCATTTTCTAAAATTCAAATTCTAAAGCTATCTCATTTTGGCTTTAGAAAGCTAAAATGAGAATGGTTTTAATTTCTTAATGACAAACTTTATCGTTCTAACGAGAATGCCTTCACGTTAGAACGAGGAGCAAAACTCATTAAAATGAAAAACTTTGTTTTAAACAATCTTTCATGTCTTTTTAGCAACAAAACTCTCAATTTTTAACGTCAAACTTTCCCGTTAAAACAAGATGCTACACCTGAATTTGTTTCCAAACTGTGGCAGTGAAATGCTTCCATAAGGATCTGTAACCACAGTAAGCTAAAGTTTCTGTGAATCACCTCTAACAGAACAGCAGCATATAAACATTTCCACATTCTTGGCAGTGAGGACTCCTGATTTCCATCAAGTTATCGCTTTTGAAAAATGATGGAAATTAACCGACTGCAGCAGTGAGCTGGTGAGGCGGATGAAGGCTAATGTATGACTTCATTTTAAAATAAAAATGCACATTTAGCCTCTGTAAATATCCCCACAGATAAAACCAGAGACTGGTTCCATAAGCAGAAAGTTAAATGGTAAATCTTTACGAACCTAGGAAGAACAAATTAAAACCGTCTAAGCAGGAAAATCGAACATGCTCTTGCAGCCACGGTTAAAGAAGCCTTTGTAAATACTTCATGTTCGGGTGAAACAATTAATAGGAGTAATCATGATTAATCGATTATTTAAATAATCAACTAATTTAGTAACTGATTAATCATTAACTGGAGTATACAGAATCAAAAAGGCCACTTTCTGACAAAGCAACATGCTTCAGAGATGCGATTAAGCCTAAAATGGACAAAAAAATATTAGAGCTGAAACGAATAATTAGATTAATCATGATTATTTGATTTTTGAAATAATCATCCACTAATTTAATAATCAATTAGTCGTTAACTAGAGTATAGAGTCATAAAAGGCCAATAACTGAAAGAACAACATGCTTAGAACTGTAAGTAAAAAAACTAAATCAACAAAAATATTAGGGCTGAAATGATTAATCAGATTAATCATGATTAATCGATTATTATAAGATTTTTCAACTAATTTAGTAATTGATTCATTGTTAACTGAAGCATTCAGACTCAAAATAAACTAACTGCTGAAAGAACATCATACTCAGAACAGTAATTATGTCAAAAATGGACAAAACATATTATGGCCGAAATGATTAATTATGATTAATCGATTTTTGAAATAATTGTCAAATAATTTAGCAATAGATTAATCATTAACTAGAGAATACAGACTTAAAAGGCCAACTGCTAAAAGAAAACCAAAATCAGAACAGCACAAAAATTAAAAATTTTGCATTTAAGGTAAAAGAAAAAATAATCTATAAATCTGTTCTACTAAAAACCCCTCAAGTGTCCGTTTTAGCTTCACCTCGTTCAAATTCTATAAAAAAAATCTCTTAAACACCTTTTTCTATCCATTTATTAATCTGTTTTTCACATGTTGATGTTAGATGTGTTTTGTTTTTTTTTAGCTGCATCCTGTGCTGCAAATAATCAAACATTCGATAAAGAAATGTTATCACATTTTCTTATTTTAAATTGTAATTTAATTATTTGTTTATTTGCATATTTTAATGAATTTCTAATATTGCATTTAAAAAGTGGAATATCTGCAGAATGTGGTAGTATTTCCATCTGATTAATCGATCGATTGATTGAATAATCTACTACTAAAATAATTGTTAGTTGCAGCTTTAGTTTTCTGATCAAATGGAGAACCGAAAATCAGACCCAAAATGGACGGCAAAGAACTTCAACATCTGAACTCCATACATAGAGAGACTGCACTAAGAAAACGTCACAGCACAGGTTCTTTACACAATAAGCTTGGACTTTCAATCTGTAATATCTACATGTTAAAACACAAATTACTCAAGATGTCTCTATTTTAATGGGCTTCACATGAAAAGTATTAAATCTGTGAGGAAAAACAATAAACTCTGCAACAAAAGCACTCGTTTGTGAGGTGTAAAAAAACCATCTATAAAACAGGCATGTGCAGCATGAACTGGACACACGTGCATACAAACATGTCCAAAGCCTGGAGAGATCATGAATCCCTCGAAATGTAAATCTCTGTGCGCACATACGTACTGTATCAGTGCATGCACGCACATACACAAAAGGCAACATGAAGAATGAGGATGATGATGCAGTGACAGGAGTACCGCACTTACTTTCCTGTGTGAGAATCCCTGAGCTTGGTCTGGGGTAGAGAAACCATGTCAATGACATAAATACGTGAAACACAAAGAAAACTAGAGAAGGATCTCTGTTCACAGGAGGGGTTTTTTCAGCTGCCAAGCACAGCCGCTGCATGATGGAGATCTGATTGAAGGAGTTTCCTGCTTCACAAAATATAAAAAAATCCATCCTAATTACAGATTTTACAGTTCCAGTCAGAATTTTACATGAACTCATCATAAGCATAAATGTCATTGTAATTTGGGGATTTTATTAACATATTCCATCATTTTTTCCCAGGACAGAATGATTTTACAACATACAACAAAGAGTTGGGTGAACAAGATCTAAGTTTTGGTGGATGTTCAAAAATAACCCCAACAGAGTCAAAATTATAAATATATTATGGCTGGACGATGAGGCTTAAAAATAAAATCTGGTTTTTTCATACCAGATGTTTTTAGCTTTTTTTCTAAAAATGAAAGAAAATATTTCCAAAAGTGGCTTTAATTTCAGTTATTCTTTCTGTGAGTTATAATGGAGTATTAGTTGTTTCCTTTAATTACAACAGTCATAATATTTACCAGAAAAACATCTTAAAAATACTCAGAAAAAATTGTTTTAATTAGTTCTTTCAAAATAAACAGTTATTTACACAGTTTCTAAGTCATGCTGCTGATAACAATTTGATGCTGATGTGTTAAAAGTTAAATATTTCTACAAAGTATAATTTGTAAAATTTATACCCAAGTAAAACTTGACAAGATGCTCAGCATTCCTCGTCTTGCGTCTTTATTTTTCTCATAAAATTCTCATAAGACTTTATTCTTGTAATTAAAAACAAAAAAATCAGTCTGTAAAGTTGATTGAATCCAAAGTCCAAAAAATAAACAGAAGCTGTAAAACAAGATGGCCGCCTGGGTCATGCTGGCATCACTCTGAACTATGAAAACCCAAGGAGTAAAATAGTGGAAAAAATCCATTTTTTCTCTCTAAAATGAAATCTTCAAAAACAAGAAACTTTAATTTGATTTATTACCTATCTGTGTTTTTCTGGCCAATAATTTGATATTATTAGCACAATCTCTACTTCTAAGCTCAGCTCATAATTTTTAAAAGGTTGGGCTTTTCTAGAGACAATCTCTTTTGATGCATCAGACCTGCAGACAGCCGTCTGGCGTTTAACTTCCAACTTTAGTGGCTTTGCTGCATGTCTGCGTTTCTTCCCCTCTTATCTCTTTATTTCTTTCCTGTCTGCACTGCTGTGAACTCAGGTCACAAGAGCCACAAAAATACTCAAAAAGAAAATGTGCTGGTTTCACATCTTCAACATTATTGAATGCTTGTTTTAAAGTCTGATCTGTAGCAGGAAACACAGCACTGAAAAATAACTTTCCCTGTTGTGCAAAGAGTCGTGAAATGTGGGTCAGGTGCAGCTTCCTAAGCAACATACAGCAAATCAATAACAAAATGTATGGAAGGGACAAAACTTCGCTCTCAATAATTGTTTTAAAAATCAGTTTTACACGTAAAATAATTTCATCCTGGAAGAAAAACGGCTCAAATGTATCAACAAAATAATTAGGAAAACAATAATGTTGGTGAATGTTACACTAATTCAATGTTTCCATTTCAACAACAAAGTTTTATGTAAAAAAAATATTTTTTTCTGGCTTACATCTATTTTAGCATTGAAATAACTTGTAGTTTCTACTTTTTAATCGGCTTTAGAACAACTTCTCAATCATCCAACATCTGCTGCACTCTGAGCAAAATGAATGCTGCATACAATCAAACTGCGATAACGATTCACTTGAAATGCACTGTGTAGCGCTGATCAATAACAGCAGAAAATGACTGGTATTCATGCTTATATTGATTAAATCTAAAATTCTGACAGGAACTTTCTGTAAGGCAGTGGGAATCGTGTGCAGCCAAAACAAATGACCAATTTGAACAAACATGCACAAATGCTGAAAGATGCAATCAAATGAAAATGAGAAAGTTGCAATAAAATAAATCCAATCCAGCAATTTTGCATAACAAATATATTTTTTAAAAAACTGGAAAATATTCTTATTGCACAACATTTGATCTTCGTCAACCCTTTAAAAAATTATTGTCAATTTCCATCAAAACCACTAATGTCAGTGCTGTCAAGCAGTGCTTATACGTTTCTTAAGACACATGAAAACATTTTGGAAAAATAATGTAACTGTTCAGAGTATTTATACTTTTTAAAAAGTACAAAGATATTAGTTCTGATTTAGAGCTATTATTGAATAAAAGTGTCTCTTTTTCCACTTTCATTGTGGTTTTCCTGTCCTGTGTCAGTTTTGTTTGAAAAAGAAAATTAAACTCTTCTGAAAATTATTATTTTGTATATTTTATAGACTTTAATAAACATAATTTATATACATATAAACATGTCAATAAATAAAAAACACACACAAAATGTTTTCTTTTCTTCTTCGATGAGTTTCACTTAAACAAGTGAAAACTGCCAGCTTCTATTTCTGAGACTTTTCTCATTCTTAGATAAAATAAAAATAATTATTTAGATTTTTCAAACCAGTAAACCAATAATAGCAGCACACGTTAGAAGGTAATTAAAGGAAGTTTTTTTTGCATTATTTTCCTATAAAATGCTGACAAAAACGGAAAGAAATAAAAAAGCTCAAAACAGATCAGACAAAACGATGAATAACAAATTTAGAATGATGTCTGGAAAGCAAAGCAAGAACTGAGAGGAAACAACCTAAAGTAGTTTTATAAAAATTGTTTCACTTAAACCTCACCTCCAAATAACTCCAGATCCCGCAGGCTCTCCACACTCAATTTCTCAGTTACCCAGCGCTGACAGATAGAAAAAGTTAATTTCAAGCATGAAAAAAAAGCAAAATGAAAGCAAGAAAAAGAAAAAACACATTAAGACAAAAAGAGTAATTAAGGCTGTTGACGGCAGTGGTTAATAATAAACAGCAAACATGCAACAAAAATAAACTAAAATGTTTAGTTTGTAAAATTTCCTGTAAAAACTCTACAAAAACTAAAGCAAAAATACTCTAACAGACTTTATTTCAGCTGAAATAGTTCAAAATGTCTATATGAGGTTTAATATTAATCTAGAAAAACAGTGTTGAAGTCATGAATCAATAAATGGAAACACTTACAAGAAACGACATTGATCCTCCTGAGGTTGTTCTTACATGAGATGCTGAAATAAACTTCCTTTGAGAAAATCTGTGAAAATAAAGGAACTGTGACGAAAAGGAAATAATGTTTCATCCCATCCTGTCAAAAAAAGTCCTTTATCATTGCAGCTTGCTGTGAGAACTGATATTTTTTTTTAATTTAACTGAAAGATTGAATGACACATTCCTAATGCATCCCACATTTTACACTTTTGAGATCATTTCTATTCTTTATCCAAAAGCTGACATAATTAATAATATTTTAACTACATGTCATTAATTACTTATAATGTTGTGAGAATCTCAAAAATGCAAAAAAATATATTAATTGTCTTTATCACAGAACAAGAGCATCAAAAATAGCCTGTAAACAAAGTTTAAATTTTTTAACGCTAAATTGTTCAAGTGCCAGACTGAACTGAATTTAAACACAGCAACAAAAAACTAAATAATCATCCTCTTAAAATGTTCTGGTACTTTGCTGAAAAAAACAACAACATTTAAATAAAAATGAGTGCAAAGGCATTTAAGGAAAACTTGAAGCATCAATGACTGTTGATTAGGTACACTTTAAAGGACAAAAAGAAACCTGATAGGAAAATGGATGAAAAAAATGTTTTTAGACGTTGCAGAACCATCCAAATACTTAAATTCCCCCGTGTGTTTTGTTAAATCCTTCCAACAAAACAAATTCAACTGACAATACTGAAATAACTATAAAATATAAGGGAAAATACGTACATAGTGATAGCAAGCGAAGAGCAAATGCCTCACTTAATAAAGAAAAACAGCCATTCTTTCAGAGAACAGCTTTGCTAGTGTTGCTACTCAATGGTGAAGGGAGCATCAGCTAACAACAGTTAGCAAAAGAAGCTGTTTTAACGTACTGTAACAAATTCAAAAGACGTTTTTTGGCGCATAGCAACCTACCGCCGACTAGTGAAGAGTAACACGGTATAACTGTGGAAATAAAATATGTCTTAGTACCTTTATTTATCGGTTCATCCGCTCCTGCAGAATGTTTTCAGCAACCCCCCTTTCTACGCTTCTGGTCGACGTTACGCACCAACTACGACGTGACGCCGCTATTACGTATGACGTAAATAACGCAGACGCCCACTGCGTTCTAAAAGAAGCACAGAAACATTTACTAGCTTCAGAAATAGGTAAACAAATGCACAAATACTTGTTCTCAAAATTACCATCGCTTTTATCAATGATTTATACTTTATAACGCAACTAACTATCGAGGTTTTTCACCGTTCCGTAAAGTCTAGAGCTTTTCTTCGCACACATTAGCCTTGGCCGTAATGCGGCCTTGAGCTAATGCTAGCATGTTGTGTTGTAATACGAAAATCAAATCGTTGTTGCAAAGCGTGAATCTTTAAAGATGGAAATATTCGATAGTGTACAATTGTTCTTTTAGATGTACACATACTTATGTGCATTGCGATTTGATTCTTTTTAGTGTTCTTGCGAATGAAGCTCAATTATTGAATGATTCCTAATCTAATGGAGGTTTAGTTCATATATATAGATATAGATATATAGTGTGTGTGTTTGTATTCTGCACATCTAGTTGGGTGGCTAAACTATTAAAAGAAATCCTTATGAAGAAAATGTCTTTAAACAAAAATATATACGTTCAGCAAACCAATTATATGGATGTAGCTTTGATCACATTGGTTGATTATAGAATCAGCAGTTGGATTTAAAGAAGCTCCTGAGATACTTTAGATCCTTTTGGCTCTCTTAATGTACTTTAATAAATCACCTCAGCCATTTAGTTATGAATCTATCAATGTTTAAAGTCAGAAACTCACTATAATAAACACTGCTCTAAAATTAAAGCTTACCAGCGATCAACAAGAGTATTTTACTGCAGCGATTACATTCAGTAACTGTACTGCTAAACAGTACATAATATATGTATTTTTAATAATCTTTTGAGTCAGTGTGAGTGTGATGCTAACAATGGAAAAGTAGTTTAAACAGTAACAATTACAGTTTGGGTATTACAATCGGAGTATTTCATAATCACAGTTTTTATTTGAGTATTTAATAGACTAAAATCTTTGAGGTTCCCTGCATTTACAGGGCAAATATAATTCTGTATTTGGCCTGTTTTACAGACTGCAGTGATGATCAAATGCAAATCTAACGGAGGGATTAAAGCAGTTCAAACATGTGTTTGTTTGTTTGTTTTTCACAGTGCAGCCATGAACTGGAACAAAGGCGGTCCAGGAGTGAAGCGTGGGTTTGGTTTTGGAGGTTTTTCCCTTGCAGGGAAGAAAGAGGAGCCTAATGTTCCCCCAAAATCTCACACATCATTTGGCGCTTCTGGATCAAGTGGCGGTTATGGGAAAAGCCCACAGCTTCCGTCTTTCTACAAAATAGGGTCCAAAAGAGCTAATTTTGATGAAGAAAACGCGTAAGTGACAGCTACCCTCAGTGAATTTACAGTTTACACAATATTAGTTAAACTGCTAAGATCTGAATGAAATGTAAACGCAATTGTGCAAATTAAAATCTTATGTTTTTCCTTTGTTGTAGGTATTTCGAAGACGATGAAGAAGAGTCCAGCAGCAACGCCGATCTGCCCTACATTCCTGCTGAGAACTCGCCCACGCGGCAGCAGATGAAGTCGGGCGGCGGCGGCGGCTCAGACAGCGAAGACGACCCGTTGGATGCCTTCATGGCAGAGGTTGAGGTGGGAAAGTTACATAAAGTGAATTATTATTGTTGAACTCTGAAGCATAAAAATCCACCACTCACAAAGACTGGAAAGGTGAAACTGAAGATTAGACCTGTCGATAAGTTAAAATGAGATCAATAATCTTCATTCTGATTATTAAAATTTTTTGAGGAGCAATTTTGTTTACAGAGACACTATAATGCATTTTAGTTATAGTTTCGCTTGTAAGTGGTTTTAATTTGCGTTTTATTTGCTATTTTTGGTTGTTGTGTTTTATTCTGGGTGTTTAAATATCTTCCAGTTCCAGTGTTCTTTATAAAATACTTTTTTTTTGGTTTTACATATGGTGAACTTGCATTATTATAGCATGATCAACACATTACTTGAAAATGGTCTCAAAACAACAATACTATCAATCATCGCAATAATTCTTGATATAGTTGATTGTCCAACGAAATTTGTTATAAGAATAGCTCCATTGAAGATGTGATGTTTCATTTATCTTTAAACATTTACACAATGTTTATCTTTGTTTATCTTTAAACAAAATAAAGTGTTGTATTTTACTATTTTATTTCCTTTTCTCAGAACCAAGCTGCTAAAGACATGAGGAAACTAGAAGAAAAGGAGAAAAAATCAACCAAGTAAGTATTTTCATTTAATCTATCCGTTAAAAAAAGAAATTCCTGAGAAAAAAAACAATAAAATTGAAACTTTACAGTAATTATTTTAGGTTTCTGTCTGATTTTTCTTATTTTCTCAAGTTGAGTGATACTTTTGTGGCTTTACGTTGTTCTTTTAACTGGGGGAAAAAAGTCACAAAACAAAAGTGACGCGTTAGGCAGAGTCATTGTGGGATGTGGGCTCCTTTTGGTGTATGAACGAGTTGCAGGGAAGTTTTTTTTTCTCCGCTTGTTTTTTTCAGGGGTATTCGTGATGACATTGAGGAAGAAGATGAGCAAGTGAGTGAGCTTTCCAAAGTTTTTCAATCCAGAGACGTACTTCCTGTATCCTCTCCGATGTTTTATTCTGCATCACATTTCTCTGACTCCGCAGGTTGCAATTAGGATCATTGTTGTGGCCTGATTTTTGTAAATTTTCTTTTTTTATTTAAATCCTACAAGTTATGTAATTTTATATTTTTAGTTTCTCGACTATGAAGTGCACCAAACTATGTTAGTTTCTAAAATAAATGCTGTATTCTCTACAGGAAGCGTATTTCCGCTACATGGCAGAGAATCCCACAGCAGGGCTGACCCAGGAGGAAGAGGAGGAAAACATCGACTATGACAGTGATGGAAACCCAATTCCTTCTACAACCAAGAAAATAATCCTGCCGCTGCCACCCATTGATCACTCAGAGGTACTCTCATTAGTAGAAATCGCTTTAACTGTGTGATTTATTTTAAGGAAAATCAAAATAATCCTTTTTTCTTGTGATTTGTGAATCCTCTGTCTCGTAGATCGACTACCCACCTTTTGAGAAAAACTTTTACAATGAACATGAGGAGCTGATCATTCTCAACGGCAGCCAAGTGTTGGAGTTGAGGCAAAAACTCAACTTGAGAGTAAGTCAGTTATTTATTTTTTATCTCACATTCAAATTGCTATTTTATTCCGAATACTTCTACAAGGTTGCTTTAAATTAGTTGTTTTCGAGGTTTGGAAAGTGCTTGATTTCTGTATAAAGTCCTTTATAAGTGAATGATATTCAAACTGCACATTTTTGTAATAAAGTGCAATCTAACGTTATTTTAAATGCCTAAATTTGGAAAACGTTATTTACAGTTGAAACCAGATATTTATGGAGGACCAAACTTGACATAATTAAAAATAAATGCAGAAATATATACATATATTGTTTTTCCTTTTCCTTAAATATGCAGAAAATCCAGAATAAAAAACATTTCTTGACAAAAATGCATGTTTAAGAAAAAGGGAAAATAAAATATATGTTTCTGGTTTTATTTCTAATTATGTCAGTTTTGGTCCTCAGGATATTTTCAGACATTGAATGAAAAGACAGACATGTTTTTGTTTTTTTTCTCACAGTCTAAAGTTAATCAAACTAAACTTTTCTTGTTATTTTAAATCAGTTATAATTACAAAAATTATTTCTGTTTGCTAAATGCCACAAAACTTAGCAAGAAATTTTTTTTGAGATTTTTTAAGCATTTAATTTGAGCAGGAAGGTTGTTTACCTTAGCATGATTTAGTTGAATTGTTTTAAATATAGTAAATATTTATTTTCTTTTTTTTCTCTTTTCTTTGCTTCTCTTCTATTTTCCCATCTTTCTTTTTATTTCCTTTTCCCTGGTTTTGCTTCTTTTGTATTATTTTTTCTCTTTTCTATTCTTTTTCTGTTTTTCCTTTTCTTTTTTATCCTTTTTTTCTTTTCTTATTTCATTTATCCTTTCTTTTTCTGTTTTTTCCTCTCTTTTCTCTCCTTTCTTTTCTTTTTTCTTCTCATTTCTTTTTCTATTTGTTTCTATTCTTTTTTTTCCCTTTCTTTTCTTTTCTTCCTTTCTCTTCTTTTTTCTCCGTTCTTATCTTTTCTTTTTGCTCATTCTTTTATTTTCTCTTCTTCTCTCAGGTTTCTGGTGCTGCCCCTCCTAAACCTTGCACCAGCTTTGCTCACTTCGGCTTCGATGAGCAGCTGATGCATCAGATTCGAAAGTCTGAGTACACTCAGCCCACACCGATCCAGTGTCAGGTTCAGTAAAAATTCACTTTCATATTTCAAGCTGTAGAGCTGTGGTCCCCAAAGTGGGTCCTGGAGGGCCGGCATCCTGCATATTTTAGTTCTCTCCCTGGTTTAACACGCCTGCATCAAATGATGGTTAGAGGCCTAAGAAGAACATTGACTTGCTGAGGAGGTTGTTACTACCATCAGGAAGAGAACTAAAACATGCAGGATGCCGGCCCTCCAGGACCGACTTTGGGCACCACTGCTGTAGAGTTTAAGCCAGAAATTGGTCCAACAACATTATTTGTCTCGACCGTTCTTCCAGGGAGTCCCCATTGCTCTTTCTGGACGCGACATGATTGGCATTGCGAAAACAGGAAGTGGTAAAACGGCGGCGTTCATCTGGCCGATGCTGGTTCACATCATGGACCAGAAGGAGCTGGAGCCGGGAGAGGGACCCATAGCGGTCATCGTGTGTCCCACCAGGGAGCTCTGTCAGCAGGTAAACAACTGGAGTGTTTTTACCCAAAAGTAAATAGGCTGAAGAACTTTATTTATTATACTTACGTTCTGCAGATCCATGCAGAGTGTAAGCGTTTTGGGAAAGCGTACTCGCTGCGTTCTGTGGCTGTTTACGGAGGCGGCAGCATGTGGGAGCAGGCCAAGGCTCTGCAGGAGGGAGCAGAGATCGTCGTGTGCACGCCGGTGAGAAACTTCACCTGCTTTTTCTTCCTGCTGCTGACGTCGAAATGCATAAACGAGAACTTCACCGAATAAAATATGTTTACGCAGGGTCGCCTGATTGACCATGTTAAAAAAAAGGCCACATCCTTACAGAGAGTGACATATCTGGTGTTTGATGAAGCTGATCGCATGTTTGATATGGGATTTGGTAAGCTGCCACTATTATTTTCTTATATTGTTACCGTTTTTTTTTTTTATGTATGTAAATAAATAATTCTCCCTTCTTATTTAGAATATCAGGTGAGATCAATTGCAAGCCATGTTCGCCCAGACAGGCAGAGTAAGTCATGTTTGGATTCTTATTGAGATTTGTGACTTTAATAAATAAGTTCTGGGATGAATTCTAATGAACATTTAACACTGGAACTGGAAGACATTTTAAATATCCAATTTTGTTCAGATTTGCCTTAATTATTGCTTTGACTCTGTTGTTTTTTCACTGAAAATCCCTTTTTTAGAGTCTGTACTCCATTTAACTTTTTATCGATTACTGAATTTGTTGACAATTATTTCATTAATTGATTTATTATGATTATTCAACCCTGATTGCTACTGTAATTTCTTTTGCAGCTCTTCTCTTCAGCGCCACTTTTCGGAAAAAAATCGAGAGGTTGGCGAGGGACATTTTAGTTGATCCTATTCGGGTTGTGCAAGGTGACATCGGAGAGGTAATTCAATATTTACAAAGATGTTTTTCATATAAATACATTTTAGGACAAGATTATGTTTCAAATATTTACTTGTCGGCGCATTCAGCTGCAGATTTTGTTTCTTTCTGTCAATTGTTTTGCTTAAAAGGCCAACGAGGATGTGACTCAGGTGGTGGAGCTGCTGCTCAGCGGATCGGATAAATGGAACTGGCTGACCCGAAGGCTGGTCGAGTTCACTTCCACTGGCTCTGTGCTCATTTTCGTCACCAAGAAGGCCAACTCTGAGGAGTTGGCCACTAACCTGACTCAGGAGGGCTACAGCCTCGGCCTCCTGCATGGAGACATGGACCAGAGCGAGAGGAACAAAGTCATCAGCGACTTCAAAAAGAAAAATTTACCTGTTCTGGTTGCCACTGATGTAGCCGGTGTTTACTTCAACTTCCTCTACATCTTTCAATATTTTGATAAATATTTATTTTTACATGTTGTGAGCTGAATAACTCTATTTAGAATAATTTTAAAATGTAAAAAATTGTAACGTTGCCACCTCTCTATCCTTCCCCCAGCCCGTGGTCTGGACATCCCGTCAATTCGCACCGTGGTGAACTACGATGTGGCGCGCGACATCGACACGCACACTCACAGAATCGGCCGAACGGGTCGCGCCGGGGAGAAAGGTGTCGCTTACACCCTCCTGACCAGCAAAGACACTTCGTTTGCCGGCGACCTGGTGCGAAACCTGGAGGGAGCCAATCAGTCCGTTCCCAAAGAGCTCATGGATTTAGCCATGCAGGTGGGATTAACATAGACGATTGTTAACAAGCCTGACCTACCGATTGGGATTTTGGCCAATACCATTTTTTTTTAATATAGCAACATTTCTGAAGTATTTTTGGTCTATTTTCTAGCACATATACCTTAGTACACTTGAAACAAGATAAGACTAATTTACAAGTAACTTTTTAGCAACCTATAGAAACTTGTTTTAATTAAAAATTTATTCTAAATATTGATGAAAAAGTGCTAGTTCCTCTGGCAGATTATTTCACTTATGGGAAGAGATTTTTCCCATGTTATAAGTGAAATAATCTGCCAGAGAAACTGGTACGTTTTTAAATTAATTTTTAGGATTTTGTTTTTCAAAATTGTTTGGAGAGAATCAGTTTAAGGAATTATTTACTTAAAACAAGCTACAGTTTCTTGCTGAAAAGTTACTTGTAAGTTAGTTTTGCCTTAACTCAAGTGAACTAGGATATTTGCACTAGAAACTACACATAAATACTTGGTAAGATTTTGGGTTTTTGTGTAATACTTAAATTGATCTCCCCCAGAATCCCTGGTTCAGGAAATCGCGGTTTAAGGGAGGAAAAGGAAAGAAGCTGAACATCGGTGGAGGCGGTCTTGGTTACAAAGAGAGACCGGGTCTGGGGGCCGAGAGCTCTGTAAGTCACTTATCCACATAAAGTGAATTTGCTTTTCATGATGTTAAAATAATAGCACAAAAATGTCAAACAATACAATACCTCTGAATTAGGGCTGGGCAACATGACTTAAAATAATTGTTTGGTTTTTTTTCACACCAGATCTGATTTTAATAAATTTTTTAGATTAATTACAAATGACAGAAAATATTTTCAAGAAGTCACTTTTTTTTCAACCATCCCTTCTGTGAGTTGTATGACAAAATATTAGGGCCAGCCTATGAAAATCTTTGTTTAACTGTAAGAATATAGTCGTCATAATATGAGTTTTAATGCTAAAAAAGCTTAAATCATTTTTTTTGAGTTCATTCTCCAAATATTATGACTTCATTCTGGTAATATTAAGACTTTTATATTACTATGACTGTGTTCTTTTTAAAACATGACTTAATTTTTATTGAAAAACTAAATCTTAGCCTGGATCTTACATTTTGTTGTAAAGTTGACCTGCATTTAAAGTCCAATTAATAATAAAAGCTGTGTAAAAATAAATAAATAAAAAACGCTTATGAAGCAAGTTACATCACTCGTAACTATAGAAACCCAAGGAGTTTATTGGTGAAAAAATAAATCCAGATTTTCCAAAAATTAAATCTGCAAACACCAAAAATTTGATAAATTTGTCTTATTGCCCAGCCCTACTGTGAATTGTGATTTAAAGAAATAAGTTTAACGTTTAAAATATTTCCGTGCAGGAACGTAGCAGCATCTTGTCTTCCGCTAGCAGCTTTGAAGGCTACAGCAAACCGACAACTGGGGCGATGGGGGACCGCATGTCTGCACTGAAACAAGCTTTCCAGGTGCTGTTTGTGATCATGTTTTCTCTTAATTAGTTTTTTCACAATGAAAGTTATTTTTTAAAGATGTGTAAAAATTGTGCTTGTTGTAGCATACACTGAAAAATGTAGATTATTCAACCTTACATTTGAATGTTGATATTCATTAAGGAAGGAACCCACTTTAAAAAATAATTAATAAAACTACAGGTGTGACACTACTTACCATCTTCACCATTAGATGTAAAAGTACTTTAGGTGTTTGGTTTCTTTTTGACATTTTTGGATTGAATTAATTCTTTGCTTTAAAGTAACTTCAACTAATTAAATATAAGGTCTTATCGGTCATTTATTTTTGGCACTAAGTTGATGTTTTTGGTGTCTGGAAAGTGAGCCATTTCAAAAACCTTCCAAATGTAAATTCACAAGTCAGCAGGTACTGCCCATCAGGTCCAGTTGATCTGCTGGTTTTATCGCTGTATGCATTGTACAATGGCTGCTGGAAAAGACGAGTGTTTTGTTGTTGACATACCATTGAGAAACCACCTGTCACATTTGGTTGTGCAGGAGGCTCTACTTCTGCTTTTCAAAGATGTACATTTGTATAATTACACAACTGTTCGCAGCCATTTTCACCTGAGGGTGTAAAGTTGAGGTTATTTGGATTTAAAGTGATAAGAGGCCCTAAAACAGCTCATTTTGAAAGGAGATCAAAATATTAAATTTCATTACCCAAGGATGATATTGTGTTAAAAAATTTAATGAGCATGTTTTGTAAAGCTCATGGACTTATTCCAACCTGTTCAAGGAAGTACATATAATAGATCACCTTTAATTTTCTGTTGAAAATTACAAATGGTGGAAACAATTTTTTCCAAAAAATAAAGAAAATGGTATCAGCAGCCTTTTTAATTAATTCATACGACCAATCATTTATTTCAGTGTCTGGTTCTGTTTTAGGCTCAGTATAAGAGCCATTTTGTGGCGGCAACCAGCGGCCCTCCGAAGCTCAGCACCAAGTCCAGCAGCTCCTCCGGTTGGACCAGCGCCGGCAGCCTGAACTCTGTGCCAACAGAGTCCGCCAACGGCTCAGAGCGAACCAACATGGTCGCCTTTTCAATGCCGGGTTTCACCAGCGCCGGCTCCCTGAGCTCCGTGCCCGCCAATCCAACTGGCTCACAGCACAGCAGCCCTCCACCCGCACCCCCAACACACAGAGAGACTCCGCGGGACCGACACGGGGAGTCCCAGGGTCGTCCCGGCGACGGCCATCACCGCCACAGCGACAGGAGCGACCGGCACAGCGGCGAGGATCGCTACGGTGACCGGGACCGACACGGAGACAGAGATCGCGACCGCCATGGAGACAGGGATCGCCACAGCAGCCGCCACAGCGATAACCGGAATGGCGACGGAAGCAGAAGAGAGAGAGATGACCGGAGAGGGGACAGGGATGGCGGAGACAGGGGAAGCGGGGAGGGGAGGGACAGGGCAAGCGGGGAGGGAAGGGACAGGGGAGACGATAGCTTCGCAGTTCCCGACCCGCCGAAACGTAGAAAGAGCCGATGGGATAACTAAAGTTAGCACATTTTAGCTCCATATGTTCAGCTCCATAACAAGAGTTGGTCCCTCTAGGCAGGTAGCAGAGCAGATCAGAGCTTGAAAGAAGCAGCCATTTTGGTTTAAGCAGTCAGAAAAGTTGGTTTGGACTCAAGGTTTGTTCAGCACAGACAATTCATAAACACCAACTGTACACATACCATCCAAGCTGATGTTACTGTTAGTCAAGTCGAGCATAAAAGCTGTGAATTCTAATGTCAGTAAAAAATAAATAAGGAAATGCAGTTTAAGATGCATTCTCACACATCTTTATGCTTGCAAAGCTCATGCTTTGTACATTTTCATTTTGTGTACTACAAAACTTCAGTTCACAGGTAAATGAACATGTCAAAGCAACTATGTGTGGCTCTTTTTGTGTATTGTATTCCTGTTTTAGTGGAGTGCCTTTCCATGGCATACGTGTATATCGCAAATAATAAAAAACATGTTTGATTAAAAGCTTTGGCGTAGTCCATTGGGCTCTTTGCACATAAGGCTCTGACGTCACAACTGCATGCGCAAATGCGGCTCATTTTTTTCCGCTTTCAGTTAATATGACAGCTAGAAAAGACAAAGTCGTATTTCAGACGCAAATAAAACAATACTATGCACTTTGTTGTCTTCCTAATGTAATGGGCTTTTAAGTTTTCATGGATTTCGGTGGCTTGTAAATATTGGTCGCTACCAGTTAAATCTAATGCCGCACAGCAAAGTTTGCAGCCTTCACTTCACTCCGGATGAGATTCTTCAGCCTAAAGAAGAAGGTAAAGGAGCCTCCTGTGTTATTTCCATGGAATCACTTCTGTTTTCAGTCTGAAAGAGAGTTTATGGGAACAAGAGAGTAGATTAGAGCCAGACAGCCAAGCAGCTGATCTGCCTGTACACACTGCTGTCTGAACCTGAACAGTCAGCTGAACTAGAACTCCGACACCAGAGCTGCTCTACTGTTAATCTACGGGCTTGTTGTGCTTCGT
>CAEFZX010019673.1:0-22013 GCA_903066825.1 Alfaro cultratus | reverse complement strand
GACTAAACTGAGTTTAGACAGTGTCCTCTGTTCCACCACCGTCTCCACAGACTCCAGGCTCACACCGACCACGGAGCCAGCTCTGCAGATGAGGCGGTTCAGTCTCTGTGTGAAAGTTCACACACTCAAAGACCAATAAACTTTCATTTTGTAAAGAATATTTACGACCAGAACAGGTAGATATTTTAAAATTTCAAAATAAAACACAACCAAAATCAATAAATAAAAATGGAAATAAAACCACACACAACTGAACCCATAGATAAAATTGATTATGATGTCTATGCAAACAAAATAGACATCAATTTACAAAGAGAGTTAAAAAAAAATCTCTAAAAAATTGTATTGTAATGTTTTCTGGAACTAAGTAAATAGAAAAAATCTTGGTAACTAACATTAAGACAAGAAAAAAAAATTGTCTGTCACTTTTTTGGTTTTGACAATAACGTTTTCTAAATGTACCCTTTTAATTGAGTGTTAGATTACAGTTTATTACAAAACTGTGCAGTTTCAAGGACTTGATACAGAAATCAATCACTTTCCAAACCTTAAAATCACCTAACTGATATTAAAGGGTTTCAAGCGCCGTGAAGTTACCTAAAATAAGAATGCTGGGTTAAAGGTCATGCAGTGAAAACAGTGAGGTCGTCTGGCCGGGCGTGTCCGCCTCCGGCCTGACTGGGTCTCTGGAAGTCAGCAGAACCAAAAGGAAAACTGGAGCGGTGCCATCCCATTCTCCTCTGCCTGCACACACCTTGAGGCTAAAAACAGCGTCCCAGCGGTTTCCACCCAGTTACCATGAATGCAAAGTCCTCTGTTGCTCATAACAGGAAGAGAATGCAGCCCTAGCACTAATAAAAGAACATAAATGATCTGATTCTTTATCTGGTTCTGAAATTATTTCCATCCAACCTGAAGTGGATGGAATGAACAGATTCATTGTTTTATTACTTATTACACAAAGATGAATCCAAACTAGAAATTAGGGCTGAAACGATTAATAACAATAATCGTGATGAATCGATTGAATGAATTGTCAACTATTTAAATAATTGATCAATTGTAGTATTAAGACTAAAAACTGCAAATTTTCTGAAAAAACACCAAACTCTACAAAAAAAACATATACAGTATAGGTTGAATAATGTCACATCCAACTGAGTTTTGTAGGTTAAATATCACATTTAACTGAGTTTTGTGGGTTAAATATTAAAAATGTTTTATTTGCAGTGACACAAAATGATTTCTTACAATAGCCGTGTCCAAATTCAGGGTCTGCATCATTCGAAGCACCCGGTCCACATAGGACGTTTCCTTCGAAGGCCGCGAATATCGACGACTTGAATTCGGACAGGGCTAGCCTTCAGCTAGCTGCTTAGCCTCCACCTCAGCGTAATTTATGTTGCCTAGCAACCTCGAGCAGAGCGCGGCGAAAGAAAAAGGACGAAGCGGTCCAAACCAGCAGTTCGGGCAAAGAGGCAATGGCGGTGAAGCGTGGCAAATTATTTTACTATATTACACTTTAAGTGACACAAAATGATTTCTTACAATAGCCGTGTCCGAATTCAGGCCGCGAATATCGACGACCGAAAGAGAAAAGCTGTGAATTCTGGCCGGGCTAGCCTTCAGCTAGCTGTTTAGCCTCCACCTCAGCATAATTTATGTTGCCTAGCAACCGTGAGCAGAGAGCGGCGAAAGAAAAAGGACGAAGCGGTCTTTTTTTATTATTATTATTATTATGACCAGAAACCGCTACTGGGTGTTGCCGCTGAAGGCGATTCTATTCAAACCAAACGATAACTAAAAAATATCCAAACATTTTCTTTTGCAGCCTGAACATTTGAGTAAAAGCAGACGAACCCACCATGACACCCAAACTGAGACGCTGTTTCCGTATTTAGATCTGCCGCTGCACCACAAACGGCAAACCACATGTGCCTCTCTTTAAAACACATTTAGCATCTGGCACAAAACAGCCGACCAATTACAGGCCAAGTGTACTGGAGACTACAGCTGGGGTCCACACACATAACCGGACACAAATAACGCAGAGATCTATATGAAAAGCAGCGAACAGAAATGGGGAGTATGGTTATTTTCTGGCTGTTTGTAAGTGAGCACCTTTAACTTCAGGCTAAGAAGAAGGTGAAGAAGTTTAAACTGGATTTCAGACACATTAAGCTCTTGTACATCCACCCAGAATAACATCTTCCCTCCACATCCGCCTCCGCTGGGCTCACCTACAGTCAGTTTCTCCCTTCAGGCTCAAAATCCAGTTTAATTCCTGAGATTCCTGAGCTGCCACAGTGTGGTCAACCTCTCCCTGAACTACACCCTGCAGGCCAGGCAGCCAGCTCACAAAGCCTCCTTCTGTGGGCTGCAACCCACACGCTGCTGCGCATGTTAAACATTCACCAAGAACACCAGCACAGATACTCACCAACCCTCACCATGATGCTCAGTCGCCTAAAACCAGGAAGTAAAGATCAGAACAGATGCAGGAACTTAATGTTTGTGCTGAGGGCTGGAAAAAGGTCAATTAACCAGATGTGTCTGTGTTGAGCTAATTGGGAAGCTGCAGACAAAACGCAAGCAGATGTTAGCAAGAAGAAAACAAACTGAAATGTTAGTGTAAGATAAAGCGCTTTACGCTTCTTCTTGAGATTTTAATTCTTGGGAACTGATTGTTGCATAAGTAGTACTTCAAGGGTGAGTTCCGGTCACTAATGTTCAATCAGTTGGACAATAAATCAATAACAATACATGTCGAGATGTAGAGGTGATCAATATCAATAGACACGGAGCGAAAGTTTCAAAGGGAAAAAAACTGCAAAAAAAGATTAGAATCTGAAAAATAGTTTGAACTTAATTTTTTCTTAATTTTCTATTTAAATTTTTTTAGTTTGAAAGCATTTTTTTGCTTCAAATCTTTTTTTTTAAGTTTCAAACTTCTTTGTTCAGTTTCAACTTTTTTTTTTAAACAAAATTTATGTCTCCAATTTAGCTCCATAATAATTTGGAGCTAAATTAGCTTATTCAATAATTCCCAGAACCGCACCGCATTCTGGGTAATGTAGGCTTACGAAAGATTTTAACTGCTGAACCTTTCATGGCCAGCAGGTTTGGTGGAATCAACTCTCACTCACTCTTTGGTTACCTAGCAACAACCTGCTGAGTAACTTGTGGTAACCTAGCAACAATTTGCTGAGTAACTTGCATAGCAGCAGTTTTAGGTTTCGCCGCAAAACTGATTAAAACTAGAAAAACAACGGAAAAAAAATAATGATATAAAAAACCTTGGTAAATATTTTCTTCTCAGAACTCCTAAAATGGCGTAACTTTTGCTTCACCTGGTTCAAATTCTGTAAAAAACAAAATGTCCTATTTCACTTTTTTTTTAACCAGTTAATTGGTTAATCCAAAAATTTGTGAATTAATCTACAAATGATCACACATTTACTAAAGGAATGCTGTTATAAATTTTTTAAAATGTGGAAAAGGAATTGTTTGTGGGGTTTTTTATGCATTCCTAATATTGAATAAAATAAGCTTAAGTGGTTAAATAAAAAAAAATCTGCAGAATGTAAACTTTAAGTAACTGTTTGAATAATAAAAAGATTAATTGGAGCCCTAATTAAGACCTTGTTCTGAAATATGTTGTTCTGGTTCATTCAAAGGTCTGACTTAAGTGCCTTAACAATGTTAAAAATGAAAGACCATCTTAAACTCTGAGTTATGTTGTTGAAAATGAAACTAACTCCCAGTGAAAGTGACACACATGTTCTCTTGTCTCTTTAGGAATATGTGTGGCCTTTTATTCCTGCCTCACAACCCGTTGGCCAAAACCAACATTCCTCTCAAACATCTGCAACTCGCCCAGGCACAACGAAATTTAACATTTTTGTGCAAAAAAAACAGCATTACCATTTAGAAATAAACTGACCAGCACTCGTACACGTGTGCACCCAGAATAACTGAGTGCCTCAGCCTGAAAACTCACTTCCTGCATATCACACACATTCACATAATATTTACTAAAGCGGGTATTTCCTCCCCTGGGCTGCTCACTCTTCACACAAAGCTCCTTTTTCTACTTTTCTTAAGCCAAATCTTGAAAATCTGGCTTTTTTTAAGCACACACATACCTGACTTGTTTCTAAAACCTTCTCATCAGATTACACAATGTGACTATTTTGCAGAAATAAATCTAAATGCTGAGTTGAAACTATTAACATTATGTATGACTGCTAAATCTGTTTAAAAAACTTAGGTGATTATTAGGAATATGCTGAAACCCAGGGATCATATACACTCAAACAACAAACAAATCCCCTAAAGGTGACCAATTATGCTTCCAACAGGTTAGGATAGGGCTATGGTCTATACAAAACATGTTCATTAAATTTTTTCCACATGTAATGTGGATTTTAGTCTGATCAGTTCTGCTGTTTTAAAGCGTCTTGTCACTTAAATCCAAATAAGCTGCTGCTGGCCACGCCCCCAAACTCAACGTTAAACCTCACACCTAAAAATGGCTTCAAACAGATGCGCAATTATACAACCGTATATCTTTGAAAAGCAGAAGTGGAGCCTCCTGCACAACCAACCTACAAGAATGCAGCAAGTGGTTTCTGGACGGTAAGCCAACAACAAAACACGGTTCCAGCAGCCATTGTAAAACCAGCTCACCAAATGTGCTGGAGTTCCGCTTGGGTTGCTAGGTAACTGGTCATGGTGCAGCCGGGGTTGCTAGGTAACTGGTCATGGTGCAGCCGGGGTTGCTAGGTAACAGCGCAGTGCCTGTGGAATGTGACTTAATAATCGGGAGGTTTTTGAAACAGCTACTTTTCCAGACAACAAAAAACTTAACTTATTGCCAAAAAAATGGCTGAGTGGGTTTTTTAAGCGCTTGTGCTGCATTTGAGACGCAAATGAAGGACAAAAACGTCCAAAATGTGAACTTTGCATGAAAGGTCCCCTTTAATAATATGAAAAAATGTTTGTACTCCTTGATGTTTTTAACATTTTTCCACATTCAAACCACAATCTGTGGTTATTTTATTGGGGTTTTAGGACAGATTTTTGTTCACTTTGCAATTATTATCTACTTTGTGCTCGTTGCTTAAAATCCCGATGAAATTTTGGGTTGTAACAGGATGAAATGTGCAAAATTTCATTGGTAGAATAGAATAGAATAGAATAGAATAGAATAGAATTCAACTTTATTGTCATTGCACTGTCACAAGTACAAAGCAACGAAATGTAGTGGTGGTGTGTATATTTCTGAAAGCTCCGTTACATTTGTGGGTTCCCATGTGTTTTGTTTTTTTTTACGTTGAAGTCTGCTGAACTCTGATTGAACTCTAGAGCTGGGAAGTTAAATCAGTGATCAGCCATTCACGGGAGAGACTGAAGGATTACTGATCTTTAAATGTTTCCTTTCTCTTGAGCTACAATTTCTCCATCCAATACTTTCTTAACCTTAGTGGCTCTTTAAAGATATGAAATAAATTGTTGTATACCTCAAACTTGTTCGTATTAGATGATTGGATCAGCAGAAGCAGAGAAATGCTGAACAAACCCACCACAGCCGGGTTTTTCAAGTCTCAGTGGGAGTTTGTTTTGCTGTCCAGCGGGGCACCAGCAGGGATCTGTAATTGACTGGAGCTGGGTCAATCCCATCATGCAATGCATGGCGGAGCCCCGCGGTCAGACTGATGTTTACATTAGAGCTCTAATCAGCATCCCCAGAGAGCGGCTTCAGATCTAGGCCACGGAGCGGTTTGGGCCGGCCCAGAGAGGCCGGTCTGCGCCCAGCAGACCCACCACCGGCTCCCCGTCTGAATTTGGATCCCTTCCTGAACTCATTAGAGGCTAAACCTTCCCAGAGATAATAAAACAATAGATGCATGAGTTGAATCACTTCTTAGCTTTCTGTGGATCGACTTGATGCCTGGACTGTTGGGAAAGTGAAAAGCCAACATAGAACCAGATAAAAGTACAAAAGAAATATAAAAACTGGCCAAAAGTATCAAATATTGATAAAACAATTCCACTGGAAGATTATTTCACTGATAACAAAAATGTCATTATGTAAGTGAAATAATCTGCCATTGGAACGTTCAGGAATTGTTTTCTTAAAACAACCTCCTATATCTTACTGAAAAGTTACTTTTTAGTTTGTTTGTCTTATTTCAAGCCTGCTGAGATATTTACACTGGAATCTAGACCAAAAATAATTGGGAAGATTTTGTGTTTTTGATGTGATGGACAAACACTTCAAATGGGTTTATTATCCCGTCTATCAGTGGTTCAGTTTTCATGGATTTTTTTGTAGAGCATATCTAAAATATTCCAAAGAAAATCCAGCTTGGGAAGCTAAGTTACCGCTAAAATACCACTTCCATTGGTATTGTTATAAGTTAAATAATCTGCCAATGGAACCAGTACTTTTTCATCAATATTAAAATCAAGCCTTTATGTCTTGCTACAAAGTTACTTTTAAGTTAGTTTTGTCTTATTTCAAGTGTAAAAAGATATTTGCATTAGAAACTACACCAAAAATACTTGGTAGGATATTGTATTTTTGCAGTTTTCCAAAGACTCTGGATACGTGGCATCCCGAAGTCTTTTGTATACGAGGATTTTTTTAATTAAAATCTAATGGTTTCAGCCACAAGAGGGAACAAATTAGTCACCATTGGGTCTCTGTGCAGGAAAATGATTCAAATCGTTAGGCTATATCAGCAAAGAAATTCAAATCATTCATCCCAGGAAGAACCATCAAACATTCATCAATGCATTCAACAGGCCTGGTTTTGCCCTGGACCAACCTTGTCTGCGGTGAGCTCCCGGATCTTGACGATCTGGACCCTGAACTTCACGAGCAGCGCCTCCAGAACTGTACACCTCTCCTTCCAGTCCTCCTGGCTCATCGCCTCCTCCCCCTCTGCCATGATGCCGAACCTTTTCAGCAACACACACAGAGAGATGCAGCCGTGAGAAACAGAGACGCAAGAACAAGTCTTATTATTCCCCCTGACCGAGCATTTCAAGGCTCTCCTACTATCCCCTAAAATGTTAATAAGAAAGCATTCCTTTAGTCAACGCTTCATCAGTCGTAGAAAAAGCAAAAAAAATTCCTCAAAAACATTTTTAATAGCTTGATTTTAAGAGTTTGTAGAGTTGATCTCTTGACTATTTTTCACAAACGACTCAAGTGCTTAAAAAAAAACCCTCTCAGTTTCTGGCAATAAGCTAATTTTGCAATTTTTGTTGGTGGGAAACGATTCGTTTCAAAAGCGTCCCGATTGTTAAGTCACAATCTACGGGCATTGAGCTGTTACCTAGCAACCCCAGCCCTGTTACCTAGCAACCCAAGTAGAGTTCCAGCACGTTTGGTTAGCTAGTTTTACTGCTATATGCACTGCACAATGGCTGAACTCTCTGTGGTTGTGGAGAAGGTTGTACTTCCGCTTTTCAAAAACATACGGTTAAATAATTTTGCATCAGTTTTCAGCCATTTTCACATGTTAGTGAGTTGGGGGTGTGTGGCTTATTCGGATTTAAAGTGACAGAGTCCTAAAACAGCATTTCTGAAGGAGCTCAAAATAGGCACAACTTAGATAATCTCATTATCTAAGAATGATTTTGTGCAGAAAACCAGAATGAACGTGTTTTATATAGCCAGTAAATCTATCTTAACCTGTTCAAGGAAGAATAACAGGTCACCTTTAAATGCACACTATTAAGAAAAAAATGACAATGACATTATGCAGATTTACTGGGATTAGCATCTAATTTTAGGATGTTAAAGTCGGATTGAATATTGTATCGAAGAGAAGAGATTAATCCTTAAAAAAACAAAAAACAAACTCTGGCAAAAAGCATGGACACATTGTTATTGGCTGATGTTAGAGTTCAACAAAGATCATTTAAACACACTGCAAAAACAAAATCATTTTTGGTCTAGTTTCTAGTGCTAATATCTTAGTAAATTTAAAATAGGACAAAAGTAACTTAAAAGTAGCTTTTCAGCAAGATATAGAGGCCTGTTTAAGTAAATAATTCCTTAATATTGGCAGGTAAATTAACTTAAAACAAAAAATGTCTTGTTATTTATTAAATAATCTGCCAATGGAGCTAGTACTTAGTTTATCGATATGAAGGAATTATTTACTCAAAACAAGCCTCTATCTTCCTGAAAAGTTATTTGTAAGTCAGTTTTGTCTTATTTAAATTTTACTAAGATATTTGCACTAGAAACTAGACCAAAGATACTTAGTAAGATTTTGTGTTTTTGTAGTGCAGGTGGAAAATTCATTAAATTTCTTTTCCAGGTCTGTGTCCAGCTGAACCACTGTGGGAATCGGCCTTGCATCACTTTGCAGGACCAAAACACTCCTTATAGGACGAACTGCTGTCACATTTTCCACTGCAAACTTTGGGGAAAACAGGGATCGAGTGCAGGAAGGAGGGCGGCGGAGATGCAGGAGGATCTCTGACGGAGATGATGGCTTTCTGTCTCCTCCAACTGTAACCTCTCATTACCAGCCTGAGCTCCGTCTCACAGTGTGTGGATGAAGGCCATAAAACCGATTTTTCCACTACCCTATTTCAGCTGCTGGTCGGCCGCGGTAAACACAGACGGAGGCAAGAAATGAAAGAGCCGTGATGTGAGAAAAACAAAAACAACAGGCTGAGAGAGGAGGGAGTTTAACATAACATACCTCACCAGGATGAAGTGAACAAAAACAAGTCAACTCCTGCATTTGAAGCTGAGAGTTTAGAGAACATCAGATGAAGTGGGGAACTAACGGTGGAGGCAGGATTATGGTGTGGGAACGTTTGGTTGAAGTTGATGGGAAGATTGACGGAGCTAAAAACTAGGCAACCCTAGAACCTGATTCAACAACCCTAAACATGCAGCCAGAGTTACAATGAAACGGCTTAACTTAAAGCATATTCCCGTATTAGAATGACCTAGTTAAAGTTCATTCCTGAATCTTGAAAATTGATGTTCAGACAAGCTAATTAACTTGCTTGCAAAGGAGAATAGGGAATAAATCTCTGTCACGTTAGATATGATTTGTTGCTTAAGCATGGTAACAATGTAATGTTGCCATGGTTATGCAGCTCATTAGCATATCAAATAATTAGCAGTTAAAATAACATCTGGAAGAACACCAAATGTCAGAAGAGCTTAAAAGGAGGCTTCAATGGATATAAAGCAGAGAGAGAAGGAGAAAGTTCCAACCAACTTCCATTGATCAAATCACCTACTCCATCTTCATAATGGGCGAGGATCAAATCCCCTACTCCATCTTCATAATGGGCGAGGATCAAATCCCCTACTCCAGCTTCATAATGGGCGAGGATCAAATCCCCTACTCCAACTTCATAATGGGCGAGGATCACATCCCCTACTCCAACTTCATAATGGGCGAGGATCACATCCCCTTCTCCAGCTTCATAATGGGAGAGGATCAAATCCCCTACTCTAGATTCTCTCTGCTCGGCTTTCTAAGCATATGGTTAAACAGAAATTTTAAGACGAACGGGAAAAGCAAATGAGGTGGATTAGCAATGTTTCAAACAACTGATGGTTTCATCAAGGCCATGTTACGGTGGAATATCATAAATTCCACATTTAGCCTGTGATCAAGGGTTCATTAACACCAGTCCTGTTTAGTCTGCTTTATAATAAAACTCGAGTTAGGTCTCTGTTTGGTTAAAGTGAGGAATGGCGCAGTTTGAATGCATATGTGAATGCAAGCAGAAAACAAAGCACTCCACAAAAAGGAAGTGGACTACAGCGCCGGGCATTCTGGGTAAATACAATCAAAACAAACGACAGAGTCCAGCACTAGTGAGAACAATGTTTCGTGGTCTTTTGCCAAACACAAAAGAGACATTTTTAACTCGATTTTTGTTAACATTTTGTGAAGAAGGAAGTTGAGCTCAGTGTCTCTTCATGTTGTTTCCTTCTGTGGTTCTTGGTGCAGCGCCACCACAGGCGAGGAGGGGAACAGGTTTTTCAAAGGGTTTGGTTTGTTCAACATAGTGCAGTGAAAGTGAACCAAACCAGCTGAAAATGTAACAAATCTTACAACTTTGGTTCCCAATTTAAAAGAGTCTACCGGACTACCAGGTGGGAAAACATTCATAAAGTCAGAAGCCTTTTCAAAGCCGTTGTAAGACTGACTGCTAACAGAGATTCACTCATAGCATCACATCCACAAAGTCTCCTTAAAGATACTTCAGTTATGATATCAGTTATAATAATATTTAACTTCCTTTTGGGATAAATAAAGTATTTTTGATTTGAATTGAAAATATGCAAAGCAGCTTGAACTTTTTCAAATTCAGATTCAAAAATTCTTTATTGAAAGGGGCATTAAATATTGATTACAAAGGGAAATCAAATTAAAGAAGCGCTGGTAATCAAATGCATCGTTTTTGGATTTTTATTTCTTAAAAACAGACATCAACTTCTCAATTAAACACAATTTTGAGATGGTCCTTCACATAAAACCCAATAAATTACACTGATGATGTATGTTTTTAAAACTCTTTAACTTTCTAGAATAATTACATTTTGAGTGTAAAATCTCACCAAAATTGACTGATTATTGAACACATTCTAATATTAACTTATTTAATAAAATAGTAAAAAGAAAGTTAAAGCTAGCTTACTCAAAACATAAAAATGATAATGATAGAAAACATTAAGTATTCCCATAGATAAATATGGAGGCATTGAGTTGGTGTAAAAAAAGAGCTCCAAATCTAAACCCCACGTTCCCTTTGTAATAAAAAACCAGCCATTTTTATCTATTTTTTTCAACTTACCTGCTATAAAACTGATGTTGATGAGTTTTCAGAGCGTCTTCACGCCATACTCAGACTTCCATATTGTGTCTGATGTTAAAATCCTAAGTTATGAGAAAAAATAAGGGGATTCTCTCTTTTCCGGGAGGTTTTCATTTCAGCTCACAGGGAAAAGTTGGACACGGGTTGATTTTTTTTATTAAGGAAGGTGGGGCGTTTATGAAATACGTCCAATCAGATGCTCGGGAGGCTGTGCTGTCCAAGCTGGGGGATCTGCATGCTGCATTTCTGTTGCACTTGGAAGTCGGATTTTCCAATTTCCAAGTTTGAAAATTACCTTGAATGTAGATTTTATTTAGATTTTCAAAGGGTTGTCTGTCGAAAGTACGATTTGTCGTTTTAAATAAATCGTACGCTTACTTTCCTACCGTTATTAATTGACTTTTTATCCCAGACAGCAAACTCCACCATGTCGGAACGAGACACGGGTTACATGGCTTCTAAGATTAGAGATCGAATTTCCGAGGTTTCCTTGAATGCACCATCATTTTACATCCGCAATGATTGAAAGGATTTTCCACCAATCAAAACTCGGAGCGCAGGGACGTAGCGTTGCAAATGTCTTAGGAACCGTTATAATACTGCTACTGCTACTACTACTACTGCTACTACTACTACTACTGCTACTACTACTGCTACTACTACAACTGCTGCTACTACTACTACTACTACTACTGCTACTACTACTGCTACTACTACTACTACTGCTACTACTACAACTGCTGCTACTACTGCTATTACTACTATTGCTATTAATACTGCTACTACTACTACTGCCACTACTACTGCTACTACTAATACTAATAATAATAATAGTAATAATAACAACAACACTGACAGTTTGTATTAGAATACTTTTCATTCATTCAATGCGGGGGTCCACAAAATTTAATAAAAAAAATAACCAAAGTCTTCCATTATTTGTACACATATTAATCGAAATGAACAAAAATAAACTGCTTTTCTAGTAAGTCAGATGCAAAGGACATTTCATTTATTAAATTTATTATGATACACATATTCAGTAAATTATATACATTTAATCTTAATCTTACAATAAGGGTCGATTATAAGATTAAAAACATATTTTGAAAAACCCCCAAAACATCTAGGCAAGTATTAATCATATTTTTTCATTAGACAATTATTGGTGAGATATAATATGGAAATCTTAAATATTGTACTTTCATAAGCTTTAAGCAGAAAATGATAATAACATAAATAATTTATTTTAAACATCAGTATATATGTAAATATTCTGCATGATGTGTTTTACTAAATAAATTGAGAAATAAATTGACATTAACAATATTCAAAGTTATTGAGTATTCAATCATATTTACACTCAAATATCCCTCTTCTGGAGTGTTATTGTACAGTTTGTTGTTTAACGAACAACTTGAGGGACATTTTTAAATTATCAATAATTTTAAACACCGTGCACAATAAAAGCCCGCATGAAAATATATGTATTTTTAAAAATGAAGACTAATAATGCTAACTGGTCGCTGTTTACCCTTCCAATATGGCGGCCCTGCTTACGTGCCGCTTCATTCCTCTGACGTCAAAGAGGGGGTCCACGAAAGGTCAAAAATAATCTAGCTTCAAAATAAAATCTTTTAAATTCGCTCACTTACTTTACAATTAATTTAAGCCAAAATTGTTGTCACTCTTTGACATTTCGGGTTTAAATTAGGAACAGAAACATTCACAAAGTTCGTATGGCTAATCTTCCTGTAAGCTAGGCTATTTGGGAATCTTTTATTGCGAAAATCTACCGGAAGCTGTTCTATTTTCATCCGGTACAGACACCGGCTGTAGCAAAGCTGTGGACCACATGCACAACTGAGGTAAATGCCTTTTATTTTTTCATCCAACCGAATTTTATGAGTTGCTGCTGTTATTATGTTGCAGTTTTATAGCTTTATTTGTCTTTGACGTCTTTTTAATGTAGACTGAGTTATTTTCAGGCGGCTTGTGAAAGTTGGCGAACTTTAGCAACGAAGCTTGGTTTCTTTCTGTGCTTCTATAGAAGTAGTTATGTGATTTTTAAAATGTATAACATGTCTAACAGCATACAGTGAAAACATCTGACTGTGTGACAGCTTATTATAGTTAAGTCATGGTGGTGAAGAAGAAAACTACTAAAGTGGAGGCGGTGGCATTGGATGAGGAGAAGTTATGCCAGCTTATAGGTAAGATTTCTACAATCTTTATTCTCCAGCTTTGAGTTTTCCCGAATATCCGCTCACTTGTCTTCTTCCTTTCTTGCCCCACCCAGCGTCCCTCTCTGTGGACGGAGAAGCAGATGGAGTCAAACATCTTGCCCAGACCCTGCAGACCTGCTTACAGCTGACTGAAGCCGTGCAGCAGATCCAGCTGATTAAAAAGGTCCGTGTATTATGATGTAGCTTTACATCATGGTATAATGTCATTCCATCGTAATTTTTAAAAAAAAAAACACACCTGGAGTTTTGTTTGATCCTTTCATGATTGTTTGAGTAATCCTTTAATCACCATGGAAACCATTCAGTTGTGCAAAATGCCTAGGTGGATCTAGCTCCGCCTTCGAGGCACCGCTCCTCCTCTGAGCTGCAGTTTCAGAGCTTCCGCCTCACAGAGCAACCCTCTTCCACTCAGCTCCTTCAGACTAGCCAGCAGCAATTAGCAAACATCTGGTGGAACTGCATGTTTCATTATAGGAGCTACTTCTCAGTGAAACGCTGCTAAAACGATGTCAAAGGGTTTAGTAGAGGAGCCATGTTGTCATCACTTTGTGAAGGCTGGAGTTTCAGAAAAAGCAGGAGTTTTTAAAGAGACAGAGGCCCAATTTCAAAGTGTTAAATTAAAAAGTAACATTTCTTTTAAGTCATATTTGATATATATAGCATTTCTATCACAACTGAAGGTAACAGTTGATTGTGCTATAAAATGACACTCCGTGCCTGGAAAACACCCATTTCTGCGTATTCAGATGGATGTTGTGATGTGTTTGTGTCCATGCTCCATCAGGCTGGATCCCAGTTGGAGGCTCTGAGTGAGGAAGACGGTGGTGAAGCACTGGATGCTTGTCTGAACGCCCTATCGCTGATCTACACCTCTGTGGAGGCAAAGAACCCCCTGAGACGGGCTGCAGCCAGGTAGAACTCGCTTTTAATTTCACATCTCTTGAACTCTTTCACATTTTTTCATGGAGAAAATCTAAAACAATCTGGGATAAACAACACAAAGTTGCAAAAGATGGTTTTCAATGTTTTTCACAGATTAAAGTCTGAAAAATTTTCATGCTTTATTAGATTAGTTTTCTTCTTCTGCTCTTTCCTTTGGTTTATTTTGTTTGTATTTCCTTTTAATTTATGTAAAGCACTTTGAATTGCCTTGTTGCTGAAAATGTGTAAAATAAATAAAATTACCTTATCTTGTTGTGTCTTTCCTCAGTGCTTTGAGTTCAGTGCCCCAGTGTCTTCAGGGACGGGCTGTGGACAGTCTGTCCTCCTGTTTGTCCGACTGTCTGTCCACTCCGTGCTCAGAGCAGCATCCACACACCATAGACACCATCGCCGCCTGCCTGGATGGCTTCCATCTTGGTAAGTAAGAACAAAAAATCACTTCTGCCTATTAAATCTCTTTAATAGGAAGCAATGAGTTTATGTTTTATTTTGTTTTTTCCAGGTGAAAGATCCATTAACAAGCTGCTGCTTCAAGGTTTGTTTCCTCTCAGTTTAAAAAGTTTGAAGAGTTTTCTCTTTGCAGACTAAATTTCATCAAAGTCTCTCTTTGTTTTGTTTTGATAGTGTTAAAATTCATCTGCGAGGTTTTACACAAATACCTTCAGCAGCACAGGTATGAAGACGAACTCTGTGTTTTTCAGCTGATTGATTAAAATGTAATCCTTTAATGATTTATGGGAACTAATATTTTTCCAGAGTGGAGTTTAGAAACAATAATTTGATGCTCCAGTTTGTGTTTATTATTGGTTTTCTTTAATCCACATAAGATTGAAAACTATACCAACAATCAAGCATGGTAGTGGCAGCATCATGACGTGGAGCTTTTTCACTGGCATTCGTACTTGTGTGTTGGTTTAATAACAAAAAATAACAACTACCTTCAATTTGTTTAACTTCAATACTTAAATATAAATGAATATTGAAATGATTAATCTGATTAATTGATTATTGAAATAATCATCTACTAATGGAGTAATCTATTAATAATTAACTGGAGTACACAGACTAAAAATATGGTCAATATTTAAGCTAAAACTGTACAAATAGTACAAAACATTGTGCATTTAAGACAAAAAAACAACATTTTCTGTAAATATGTCTTACTCAGATCTCAAGTGGCAGTCTTAGCTTCAGCTAAGACAGCTGTATAAAAAAAATTCCTATTAAACTTCTTTTGTTATCAAATTATTAATCAATAAATCAAAAATAATCAATAGATCAGCCGTACATTGCATTGATGTTAAGTTGAACAGACAGGACATAACTTTTCACGTGTTATTAGTTTTGTTTTATCTGCAGAAGCATCCTGTGCTACGAATGATCAAGCTTAAATTAAAGGAATAAAATATTATTTGCATTTTATGTGATACAATATTTATTTATATAAAACGAGAATTGAGATATTTGTTTAGTTGCATCTTTTAATGTATTTTTAACATTGTATTAAAAAAGCTTAAGTGGTTACAGTAACTCAAACTGAATAGCCAGGCCTGTGTGGATTATTAAAAACCCTCAAAAATCAAAACTTCTGCAGCCAATTCCTGTACTTTACAACATTTTTACATCCTAGAAAAACAGCAGCTCTCTCATTTGCCTGTGTCTGTCGCCCCCTGCTGGTCACTCAGCGGTCTTGCAGGGCGCCACATCGCCCAGGCCCATCTGATGCAGTCCTGCCTGGCTGCAGTGAAAACGTCCATGCTGGTTCTCCAGAGATGTCAGGGCGCTGTCTGGGCGGCGGCGCCGGAGCCGCTGGGCGGCCTGCTGAGCTGCTACATCCACATCCTCACTGACGGTCAGAAACACACAGAAACTACTATTGACATTATTATTATCCGTAGATTCCACTGTCTTGTCATGAGAGTTATTTTGTAATCATTTTGTCTATGTAATATAATTTATTTGTTGGCTCTTTAGCACATGGATATTATAACATGGTTTTAATTGCAAATTTTAATAATTAGAGTGTTGGTAGGTTATATATATTTAATCAAACTGAGATTTGTGGGATTAAACTTCTTCCTACTCCGTTTCTTGGTTGTTTTTCTCTGTCCTACTGTTTGATCTTTGTCTTGTTTTTAAAATCCTGTTTGAAATAAATAAATCAAACATGAATCTAACTGGATTCTTGCGTTATTCTCTCCGCCTACAGAAGAGTTCATCCAGGCGGTTCAGAGCACAGCAGGCATGGCCGTGGTTCTGCTCATCAGGTCCGTCATGGGCGCCGGAGACCCAGTCGCCTCAGTGGTGAGTCCTGTCGTCTGGAAAAAGAAAATTCACCCTCTCTTTGTTCTGGATCAGAGAAAATAAATGTTAATATTAGAATCTAAAACAGGTTTTAGAATTATTTAATTCTAAGAATCGATTCTGTTCATTGATATTTAAGCTGGAATAGAAGAAAAAAAAGCTTTTATGAGGGAAAATTAAATAAATTGATGTGGTCACAGAGAAGTACTTTCTGTAGAAATCTCTAGATTAATTTTTTGGATTAAATAAACAAAACATAACATGGATGTTCTGATGTCAAAAACAAATAAATAATTTATGATATTAAAACTAAGACTTGGGGCGTGCTGTGGTAGCACAGGGGTTTAGCACGCCCCACGCTTGGAGGCCCTAGTCCTCGACGCGGACGTCACGGGCTCGACTCCCGGCCCCCGGTCCTGGCGACCCCCGCTGCACGTCCCCCCGCCAGCCCACCGTCGCGGAAAAATGCGAGCCACCAGCGCCGCAAAAAAACTCTTCGGAGAAAAAAATGATTAAAAAAAAAACTAAGACTTTCTCTCATATTGGAAAGGTAAACATTTGCAAGAAAAACAAATTTAATTGATGAGCAAAAAAAATTGTTTTCCAAGACTGAAGTAAATCTAGGAGATGCAGTTGTGGTTGTTGCATCTTGTTGCAAACACACAAAATATTACCAATTATTTTTGATCTAATTTTTAGTGCAAAAGTCTTAGCACACTGAAACCTTTTCAGAAAGACATAGGAGCTTGTTTTAACTAAATAATTCCTTAGTATTGATGAGAAAGTACTAGCTACACTGGCAGGTTTCTTCACTTATAACATGGTAAAAATGTCTTGTTATGAGTGAAAAATCTGCTATTACTAGTGCTTTTCATGAACAATAAAAGCTTGTTTTCTGACTGAAAACAAGCTCTTATATCTTGCTGAACTGACTATGAGGAGTGAAAACACCTGAAGATCTGTTCAGAAAAAGACAGAAAGAACTGATCTGAGATGGGATGTACGTTTTCTTCATCATAGTTTTACGATATTCTAAAGGAACCAGAAACATTGAATCAGTATTTGAGTCATTCTGTGTGTTTGTGTGTCTGATGATTTCATCAGGTGAGCAGTTTGCTGCGTGGCTCCGCTCCGGGTTTGGACTCGGCCCCGCGGTGGCTCCAGCTGAGGTGCGAGGCTCTGTGTACGAGCGGACGGCCTCCGGGTGTGGCGCTGTATCTGAGCCACGGCGCTCTGGCCATGTTGGGCTGGAAAGGCTCTCTGCCCGGGCCGCAGTGGGAGGAGCTGCTGCTGCTGGTCCCAGAGACGCTGCTGGACCTGGACGTCAGGTTTGAAAATGCTTCAATTTTACTGTGAGAAAAGTGTTCAAATCCTGGTCCTAGTTGCAGATTTTTTTAAAATTTATTTATTGCATTTAAGGGGACCTATCATGCAAAATACATTTTTATACTTTCTTTTGGGTCTTTACTTCTGCTAAAAACAGTCCAACTGCTTAATAAAACCGCCCAGCTGCCTTTTGGCTATAAGTTAATGTTTTTTGGTGTCTAGAAAATGAACAGTTTCAAAAACCTACCAGCTATGGAGTGGCACTGCTCTGTTACCTAGCAACCACAGCAGAATTCCGCCTGTTACCTATCAACCACAGCAGAATTCCATCTGTTACCTAGCAACCCAAGCTGATCTCCAACCGTTTAGTCAGCTGGTTTTACCGTTGCATGTGCTGTACAATGGCTGCTGGAAAGGACAAGCGTTTTGTTGTTGACTTACCATGCAGAAACCACTTGCTGCATTTTTGTTGGTTGTGCAGGAGGCTCCACTTCTGCTTTTCAAAGATATACGATTGTATAATTGCGCTTCTGTTTGCAAACGTTGAGTTGGGGGCGTGGCCAGCAGCAGCTTATTTGGATTTAAAGTGACAAGAGGCCCTAAAACAGCTGACCAGACTAACATCTCATTATCTTAGAATGATTTTGTGCAAAAAATGTGCGGGAGATGTTTTGTATAGACCATAAACCGATTCTAACCTGTTCAAGGAAGCATAATATGTGACCTTTAAGGTGTTTCTCTCTTTCTTGCAGTGTAAAGGAGTCCAGCACAGCCATGGTGGTGGCTCGGGTGTTGACCCTCTGGAGCGGCGCCGCTCTGGACTGCCTGCAGGAGGAAACGGGCCTCTGTCCTCCCAGCCTCCAGGTGGCGCTCTGCGGTGGCTCCAAACTGCAGCACCACCTGCTGGAGCACATCTATTCCCACTGGGAACATCCTCTGGACGGCATTCGCCACCAAACCCGCTCTCTGTTCCACAACCTCCTGCTCCTGCACCGGCGCACGAAGCCGGCGGACTCGGACCCGGCCTCCGATCCGTACGTGGCGGAGCTGACCCGCAGCCTGCTGGGCCTGGAGTGGCACATGAGGGGGAAGTACGGCTCTCTGGGCTGCCTGGTGGAGCTCTACGGGGCGGAGCACCTGCTGGCCGTCCAGCCCCGTCTGCCCTCTCTCCTCCTGGACCTGATGGGCGATCAAACGCTGGCTCCGTACGCCAGCGACCTGCTGGAGAGGCTCTTCGTCAGCCACAAGGCGCAGCTGTCGGCACGGGAATCGGACTGGATGGAGCTGTGGCACCGGACCTGGGTGAACCCCCTGCTGGACGTTCTGTGCCACACCAGACCGGACCAGACCACCTACATACTGGACTACTTCCTGCCCAAGCTGCTGCGGTGCAGTCCCTCCAGTCTGGCACACATGGTGCCCACCCTGCAGGGGGCGCCGCCCTGCAAGACAGGTACAGAACTAACACAGTAGTGACCAATCGCTGTTAATCTGCCTCAAAAACAAAGACTTCCAACTACAGATGCAAGTTATCGATTAATGAGTTAATCTAACATTGATTGACCTGAGCGGCCATTTTCTTAAAGGGACAGTATTATTTAAAATCGACTCTTTTTAAGCGTTATATTATGCTATGATGTTATTTCCTCATCAAAAACACAGCTGGAGTGTTGCTTTGATTCTTGCAAAACGCCTGGGTGGACTTAGCCCCGCCTCCGAGGTGAAGCTCCTCCTCTGAGCTGCAGTTTCTAAGTTTCTAAGTTTCTGCCTTCTTACAAAAATAATCTTAATAAATAAATCATCTTGGGCTTCCCCATTTACCAATTATTTCTGTCATATTATCCTCTCCTTCGTAGCAAACCAGTTTTTTTTTGGTTGAGAAAAAAAACTGGTTCCGACTGAATTCATAATAACTTAATCCACCCAAATGTTTATATTTCAAAACCTCATAAAGTGGATTTTTCATCCCAAACCAGACTATGTTTGGACTGTTTCTCTTTCCTGTTCTGTGATAGTTACCATTTTGTATTTGCTGAAGAATGACCACCAGCGCCCTCCGCTGGATGGAGGCCAAACTACAACAACTAAGGACTTATTTAGTTATCAATTGGAACAATTTTTAATCTAATAAGCCATTAAGCGATAATTGATTGATTAGCATCCCTTATTCCAGTGTCTTCCTGAATTATCAGGTCCTGCATCCAGCAGAGGAGCTCTGGGAGCCTTGATGACCTGCCTGCGGGCGGCCAGAGCCCATGGAGTCGCTGCAGCCTCAGAGGAGAGTCTGTGGGGTGGATTGATCCCGCTCTCACTGCTGCAAAAAGCACTCATCCACAAACACGATCAGGTGAGCTCTCCCACTGTTCCAGGTCACAACTCTAACCCAACACAAAGTAGGGGACGACTGTGGAGCGCCTTCGTAGCACTTCAGTAACTGTTGAATGAGAAGGTGACGCTGCTCCGTCATGGAGCTGAATAAAACGCAGTCAAGTTTGTCGAGTGTTTGTATTTCAAAACAGAACCAGAGAAGGTGCACTTTGCATCCCACATCGGACTTTGTTTGAACCGTTTCTCTTTCTGGCTGTTCTGGGATATCCGCCATCTTTGTTTCTCTCCTGGTTCCACTGAAGGATGAACATTGGCGCCCTCTGCTGGATGGTGGCTAAACTACAACACTGAAAGACCGTCTAAGGGACGCTAATAGTTAGCACATTGGAACAAATTTTAATCTATTAAACCATTGCTTGACAATTAATCGTAAGTCGATTAATTCTTTGCATCCCTGCTTCACAAGTTTTCCCTACGTTCTGTTGGTGAATCCCAAAATATCCCAGTAAATTATGGAGTTGGTTCTCGGTTCCTGCAGGTGAGGATGGACGCTCTGGGTTTGGTGTGTGAGAGTCACCGCAGCACCGAGGTTCTGACCTCACAGGAAATGGATCTGATCCGCCATTTCCTCCCTCCCAATCTGAACAGCCAATCACCAGGCGTCAGGCAGCAAACCGTCAGCCTGATGAAGAAGGTGAGGCCCTGATTGGGCGCCATTGCTGTTCGTCGAGTCAATCAGAAATTATCTCATAAAGTGACGCCATATTTTGTCATTAATTGTCAACGCTCCAATAGCTAACTAACAAGGTCGAAGAGATCAGTAAATAATTTATTTTATTTTTAAAATATTGAGCAGTAGGTCAGTTATACTAGCTTGACTTTGACAACTACAACATGCACCTATGTTGCGAAGTGCGGCGTGTCATTCAGCGCTAAAATAACTCCATAATTTAAGCCATAGTTTGTAGAAGAAATTATGGCGATATGATCATTTTTGTGACTGATTCCTGCTCATCTTAACAGTTTGACTCAATTTGTGTCGCTAGCTGTAGCGGCTAGCAGGTTCTGTCCAATCTAGTATATCTATGGTTGTCGGATCTTCACAGCCTGATAAACCTCCTCCTGTGCTTCACAGTTGCTCTGCAGGGTGAAGGACAGCAGCCAGCTACTGCAGAAGAGACTCGTCCAGGAGCGCCGGGCTGAAGCCCAGTTCTCCCTGGATCAGTACAGGGTGAGCAAAGAGTCGCTGCCACCTTGATCTGATCTGAACCGCAAGTCTAATTTTTGGGAATTTTCTTGGTTTCAGTTGTTTCTTCGCTGGCTGTGTGGGAACCTGCTGGAGGTTTTGCTCCCTGGAGCCTCCTTCTCCAAATGCCTCCTGTCCCTCAGCCTGCTGAACCTGCTGAGTCAGCTCTTCTCCTTCACTGCCGGTAACCATGGTTACGGTCAGAGCTTATATTTAAATGCTGATAACGGATCCGCCTGTCTCCAACCGCCTCTTCCTCGCTCCGTTTCCCAGAGCCCGGCCCGTTTGCCCTCGGTGAGGTCGTGACCCCCGCACATGCTCAGAACGTCCTGAACTGCGTGGCCAGCAACTTCCTGGAAGTCAAGCAGCTTGCCACGTCGTTGCTGAGCCAGCTTCCTCCGTCTGCCGTGGGACTCCAGGTTAATATTTTATCCATGTGTGCAGAGAGAATAAGCTTAGATTCAGACATGAAACCAGTCGGACTTCTGGAGAAACACTAAACACCAGGAAGGAAGGAAGGAAACAGGGGCTCGTTTCCTTACTTCCTTGAATCCTTCAATTGGGTTCTTCCCTTCCTTCTGTTCATTCATTCCTTGTTTCCTTCCTTTCTTTTTCATTTTCTTTGCTTCCTTCCCCCTCACCCTTTCTTTCTTTTTCCTTCCTTCCTTCCTTCCTTCCTTCCTTCCTTACTTCCTTCCTTCCTACCTTCCTTCCTTCCTACCTTCATTCCTTCAGTCCAAAGATCAGAC